>JBBMEG010004320.1:0-38341 GCA_037832605.1 Cyclanthera cordifolia | reverse complement strand
CATTTCATCAACCTCCCAGCGACGTCCGATTTTTGGAGGACTTGGCGTAAAGGGAAGTTGGTTAGCACCACTATCCGTTGGGCTTGGAAATAGGGATGTAATCGCCTAGCCGATGTTACCAATGCCAAGGCCAGTTTTTCAACCTCTGGATAGCGGGTTTCCGTATCCACCATTGCCTTACTGGTATAGTACACCGGTCGTTGGCATCCGTCACTTTCTTGTACTAAGACGGAGCTTACCACCCTCTCTGACATTGTCAAGTAGAGGAAAAGATCCTCTCCTGGGACAGGCTTGGACAGGAGGGGTGCAGCGCCCAAGTAGGCCTTGAGTTCGTTCAGAGCTTTCCCGCATTCTGGGGTCCATTCGAACTTTCCCTTATTCTTTAAAATTTTAAAGAAACGAGGCACTTATCTGTAGCTCGACTTATGAAGCGGCTCAGGGCGGCTACCTTCCCATTCAGGCTCTGTAGTTGCTTCAACGTCTGAGGCGGTTCTAACTCCAGCACAACCCGGATCTTTTCTGGGTTTGCTTCAATTCCCTTCTGATGTACAAGAAATCCGAGGAATTTTCCTGAACGGACACCAAAGGCACACTTGCTTGGGTTAAGCTTCATCTTGTACCGTCGTAGGGTGTCGAAGGCCTCCATCAGGTCGTGCTGATGTCCCTCTACTTGCTAACTTTTTACTAGCATGTCGTCCACGTAGACCTCTATGCTTCTACCAATCAAGTGAGCGAACATTTTGTTCACCAACCTCTGATAGGTTGCACCTGCATTCTTCAGGCCAAAAGGCATTATATTGTAACAATATAAGCCTCGGCTAGTGATGAAGGACGTCTTCTCTTGGTCGTCGGGATGCATCCTAATTTGGTTGTACCCGGAATAGGCATCCATGAAAGTCAACAACTCGTGCCCCACTGTCGCATCCACTAGTTGGTCTATGCAAGGCAATGAGAAGCTGTTTTTAGGACACGCCTTATTGAGATCGGTGAAGTCAATGCATATCCTCCACTTTTCATTTGGCTTTTTTACCAAGACAACATTGGACAGCCATTCAGGGTAATGTACCTCGCGAATGAATTTTGTTTTTAGCAGGTCATCTACTTGTTCTCCAATGACCTCATTGCGCTCATGATTGAACGCCCTACGCTTTTGGCTTACTGGTTTGTGATCCCGATCGACATTAAGCCGGTGGACCATGACATTTGGATCTACCCTCGGCATATCATCAGCAGACCAGGCAAACACATCTGCATTTCCTCGTAGGAATTCTATAAGTTTCGTACGCTGCTCCAGACTTAGGCCGGTTCCAATGCTGACAGTTTGTGTGTCACTTAGCAAAGGTACGGTTTCCAATCTTTCAGCAGGTTCTCCTCTGCCTCGCTCAACCCTATTGAGGTGAGGTCGAGGTCCATCCCGGAGGACTGACCCTCAACAGGTGTTATCTTCTGGACAGCTTTTCCTGGACTTGACTCCTCTTCAACAGGACCTCCGATGACAACTTTGACTTCTGGTGGTGGAGGTGACCTCTTTCCTCCCCTTTGTTCGTTAGGGGACTGCGACTACATCTAGGGAGAGTTCCTTGTTTTTGCTCCAATCCTTTGTTGGACCGAATATTCCTTCCTTCGGTCGTTACCGCTCAGTCGAAGTCGTTCGACCGGTCTTCGTTGCCAGGAATGCACCTTTTTTGGCACCTCCGTGGCTGGGGCTTTCCCTTAGGCAGGGTCCCGGACAAACAGAGCTATTTTTTCTGCCACATCCTTTTTCTTGGTACGCTGTCGGTGCACCGACTTCTGCGGTGCCTGTCGTTTCCCAACTGGTCTTAGAGGAGACAAAGTTGGGCCAGCCAAAGTTGTGCCTCGTCTCCATCAGCCTCTGCCTCTCTTCGGCGTTGGTTGAGCACCTCCCTGAGATCTGTTCCCAAGTCTGATCCCGTCGTACGGGCACTTGGAACTTTTGAGGGACTTGGGGTGGACGATCTTTGTGTGGTACTCCTTGGCTGGCTACTCTTGACTGATTGCGTCCGAGAAGACTCCGCCATTTTGGATCTGATCCTTTGATGGACCGAATGCTCCTTCCTCCGATCATTACCGCCCAGTCGAAGTCGTTCGACCGGTCTTTGGTGTCGGGAATGCACTTTTTTTGGTGCCTCCGTGACTGGGGCTTTCCCTTTGGCAGGGTCCCTAACCAACAGTGTTGTTTTCTCTGCCACAGCCTTTTTCTTGGCAGGCTGTTGCTGCACTGCCTCCTGCAGCGCTTGTTGATTCCCAACATCAGCTATCTGAGCCGGAGGTGGCTGCCAGAGCAATTCCACCAGGCAACTCAAACTCTCCGCCATCCCTTGCACTCGTTCTTCCAAAGCAATGAACTTTGGATCTGCATGCTCCGGTTCTTTCACAGCTACCGCACCCTCAAGATCTTGGTAGTTCTCGACATGAACAACGTTTTGTTCTCTGGAGGCAATTCGCCTCGGAGCATGCTCGACGTCCGATTCGTCGTCGACACTTGGTGGTGGCCGTTTTCAACATTCGACATTTTTGCAGGAAAATGGATAGGAAATTTAGCGTTTTTTAGGTAGAACACTTTCGTCCCCACAGACGGCGCCAACTGTTGATGCCGAAAAATGGTCAACGGGTTATCTACCGTAAGATTTATTTAGCTGAGGACGAAAGGGCCTGCAAAAAAGCAAATTTAGGGCGCACCGGTGTGGTGTGAGCCACATGGCCTCCGATGCTAAAGTCAGAAAACGGATTAGAGAGAAATAACTAAAGTACAAAGGATGGCTTAAGGGTACTTAGCTTAGGAATCGCCCTTCAAAGGGAGGAATGAACTAACTTTTATAGCAGTCGGCCTTGTAACCGCTGCGGCTCACTTATGGCGATGTAACGGTCGACTCTTCGGACAGTCCTGACCTCCATGGCCTATCCACTCGGATGGACCTACTCATTGTCGGACCCGAGAAGGGTAAGGCTGCAAGGGCCGACCCCGAGGGGTCCTGGCCTTCCTTGGCCAACCAGCTGCAAGGGCCGACCCCGAGGGGGTCCTGGCCTTCCTTGGCCGACTCCCGAGGGTGTCGGACTTGTTTGGCCGACTCCGGGGGATCGGTGATGGCGAGGCCGACCCCCAGGGGGTTATGGCCTCCATTTGGCCGACCCGGGGGGTCGGCAAGGGCGTGGTTTACCCCCGGGGGTCGGCAAAGGCGTGGGTAAGGACGTGTTTTGCTGAAGGAAAAGAATGAGAAGTGTTGAGAAAATTTGTGTTTGGGGTGTAGAGTTGGAAATGGATAGAAGTTGATATGATGCGATGAAGATTGTTCTTTTATATAAAAAAAAGTAAGATAATTAATATAATTTTTATAATTTTTTTTCTTATTTTATAAAATAAAATTTTCATGAGTTAAAACAACATTTTCAAAGTTTATTATATATATATATATATATATATATATATATATATATTTAATTAAAAATAATAAAAAAAAGAAATGTAACAAAAAGTATATTTTGTTACGCTTAATATATAAATAAAATTGTTCATTATTTTTCATTTATACAAAATAGTTTATTTTTTGAGTGAAGGTACAAGTTAGTTAGTTTGAATACTTGTGAACAAAAAAATAATAAATAAAAATAAATAGGAAAAATTGCACAAACCAACATAAAGTATGGGGTTTGTAACAATTAAGTCTTAAATTTTCAATTTGAGCAATCACCTCTCCTCAAGTTTCAAAAGTGTTACAATTAACACATAAGTTAATTTTAAGAAATTTGTCCAAAAAATATTTAATCTTTCTTTTGTCTCTCTAAAAGTCTACAACTAGAGAAATTCATAACTTCTTATCTCTCATAAATTTATAATGAATAGTTTTTTAAATGTGTGTATATTTATAAATTGATAAGCTTTTTAAGTATCATAATAATTTTATTAAGAAAATTTTAAAAAAATGATTAATTATTATAGAAAAATATGAGTATTTTTTTCCTTGACATAAAATATCATTAATTATTAATAAAATATTAAAGTAGAAAATTTCAACAACAAAAAAAAAAAATAAAAAAAAAATAACAATTTCGTTAAAAATAATTATCAATAAAGATATATCTTTTTTTAAGTTTTTTATTCAAAATTTTACAGTTTTTTATTCAAATTTTTAATTTTAAAATTTTCTTGAGAAAATTACTATGATATTGAAACGATCAATTAATTAACAAATATACTTATTTGAAAAACTCATTAATTTATTAATTTTTCATTATAAATTTATAAGAGGTAAGTAGTTATGATTTTTTTTTTCTTGACATAAATTTCATTAATTATGAATAAATTAAAACATTAAAATGAAAATTTTCAAACCCTACAAGTAACCCAACAAAAAAATAATAATAACAATTTCATTAAAAAGAATTATTGATAAAGATGTATAATTTAATATTTTTTATTCAATTTTTTAATCTTAAATTTTCTTGAAAAAATTACTATGATATTGAAAAGAATTATTAATTAACAAATATACCCATTTAAAAAAATTCATTAGTTTATAAATTTTTCATTATAAATTTATAAGAGATAAAAAATTATAAATTTCTATAGTTATAGAATTATAAGGAGACAAAATAAAAACTAAATATTTTGACAAAATAAAAATTATAAGGAGTCCGTTTACATTTTCATTTTATTATTATTATTATTATTTTTTTTTATAGAAAAAAAATATTTAAATTATTTTTCGTTAATAATTAATTGTGACGGCAGTTATCTCCGGTCTTTGTAGACATCTCCCATTTGACTGTGGACACAACTATCATAATTAGCTTTGTGATTGATTCACTTTTTCACTATTCATACACATTGTCTTTTATAGAGATTAGCGTTCAACACAATATTTTCTTTGAAAGAAGAAAATATATTAACCCTTTGACCAATGAATACAATCTTCCTCAACACTTGAGGTCATCAAGGGGGAGAACCCCCTCCAAAAAAAAGATCTTTCTTCCAACGATGAAGGAAAGAAATTCCGCACAACAGGGTGCTTATAAAGAGTTTTGACTAACAAGTCTGCCACCCTATTACAAGATCTATTACAATATAAAAAATACACATCCCCAAGCATAAAAGAGAGGTACTCGATATCCACAGCAATATTGTTAAACTCAGAGAGATCCCTCTCCTTACCCACCAAAGCTTTGACCACCCCCGTCGCATCAGATTCCACAATCAAAGGAGGGATCCACGAAGGAGCATTTGACATATTTTTAAGTCCTTCTCTAATTGCCACACCCTCGAACACTTTGACCATACAATTCTTATACTGATCATTGATCCCTACTAAAATCGGAATGCCTCTATAGTTGCATACAATCCAGCTAACTCTTCCAACTCCAGATCTTGGACAAACAGAAGCGTCAGCATTAAGCTTCCAGAATTCAGACGGAGGAGCAACCCACGACTCCACTCTAGGCACGATCTCTCTCCCATATGGCTTTGACATACTTGCAAAAGAAACACGCTAAGCATTAATCGCTTTCAAAACTTTAGTTTGAAGTCTATGAAACTCATCAAATCCACTGTTAAGTATAGTTTCATTTCTGTTGTTCCATAAACTCCAGATAATAAGCAGCTCCTTGAACCTATCTTTTTTTCCAATCCTCAAACAAAGCCCTTCCCAAAAGTCTATTCCTTTCTCCACCTTCAAAAAATACTCCTTAAAATCTCCAAACCAAGGGAAAATATCCTTCCAAATTCTAATAGAAACCTTACACTCTTTAATGATGTGCATATAAGACTCACACCTCTTTGAACACAAAGGGCAACAAATATTAATATCAATCCCTCGACTATAAATGTTACATTTAGAGGGAATGACGTTTGCAATAACACTCCAAGCCCAAAGCTTAATTTTTGGAGAGCAACAAATATTACAAAAGCTATCCCAGACTTGCCTTTGTCTGCCAAATCCACAGCCAACTGATAGGCGCTTTTTACCGAAAATAACCCTTTAGCACAGTGATTCCATATGATTTCATCTTTACCACCCGTCTTACAGAGAGGCGTATTAAGAATCACTTCAGTATCCTTCGAGCAGAAGCTGTTTCTAACCACATGCTCCCTCCACATACCATCCCCATCAATAAGCTCAACAACTCTTGTGACCTCCCAATCACAGCCATCCTTGATAACAAACGGGTTCCCTTTCCTAGCAATCCAAGGGTCGTGCCCAATCCCAATAATGGTCCCATCACCCAATCTCTATCTATACTCTTGCTCAAACAGCTCTCTACCCCCACAAAAAACTACGCCAGGCATAGGAGGGATTACTTTCCAGCTCAGCTTTCAAGAAATTACCATCCTTAAAATACTTGCCAGCCAGCACTTTACTCATAAGACTATCAGGATTTTTCATATATCCTCCAACTGTGCTTGGCCAACATAGCCTGGTTAAACAAATTTAAATTTCTAAACCCCAACCCTCCATCATTTTTCCTTCTACAAAGATTCTTCCAAGCCACCAAGTGAGCTTTGCTCCGCTCCCCATCCTCACCCCACCAAAACCTCGCCCAAAGCTGCTCTAAGCTATCATTAAATGATTTAGGGAGCTTAAAACAACTTATCGTGTAAGTAGGAATAGCTTGGCCCACCATCTTAATCAACACATCATTTCCCCCTTTAGAAAGCAATTTGCCCTTCTAACCATGAACACACTTCTGCAGCGTACCCCTAATCGAGTTAAACAAGCCTTTTTTATCTTTCTGGTTTTGGGAAGACATTCCCAAAATGGACACCCAGACTATCATTGATTTTCACCCCCAACATTTAATGGAGATTAATCATCCTAGAGGATCCAATACACCCACTGAAGAGCACCCCCGACTTATCATAATTAATCACTTGACTAGAGGCCAACTCATAGCATTTAAGAATATCTTTGATTTTATCACACCCCTGATCGTCGACCTTGAAAAAAAAAAGACTATCATCAGCAAAGAATAAATGAGAAATTGGAGGACAAAAAAAAGTTATCTTAAGACTTTTGAAAGAGTTTAAGGATTCTTCCCTGTTAAGAAGAGCAGATAAACCTTCAGCGTAGATCAGGAACAAATAGGGAGAAAGTGGATCCCCTTGGCTCAAGCCTCTTTGCGGTAGAATTTCCTCAAATGGAGTGCCATTGATCTTGACTGCATACCTGACAAACGAAACACATCTTTCTACCCTACTAATCCAACTTTCGCTAAAACCTAGCTTCCTCATCATGCCTAGAAGAATTTTTCACTCGACCCTATCGTAAGCCTTACTCATATCAAGCTTAAGCGTCGCCCACCAATTTTTACTTTTCTTACGTTTAATAATAGAGTGAATACATTCAAATCCAATAATCACGTTATCAGTAATAAGCGTTCCCGGCACAAAAGCAGCCTGGTTAGGAGAAATCACCTTGTGCAAAATACCTTTAAGCCTATTAGCCATGGTTTTTGCAATATTTTTATAAATCATGTTACAAAGACTAATAAGCCTAAAGTCCTGGATCTTACAAGGATGCATAATTTTAGGAATAAGAGTAATCACCGTTCCATTAAGCATACCAATCTCCTCCCCCTCAATAAGCACCCTCAGGCACAACTCTGTCACATCATTACCAACAATCTCCCAATAATTTTGGAAAAATCGAGCATTAATACCGTCAATGCCTTGAGCTTTAGAAGGATCCATCCCTCGAAGAGCCCCTTCCACCTCCGTCCTAATTAATGGCTTATCCAGCCAGACCGCATCCATCCCAGAAATTTTCTTTTCCACCCCCATAAGAATACGCTTACTAGCATCATCATTCCCATCAATCGAGTGAAAAAGATTCTTAAAATAATCAATAGCAATCGAAGCAATATCCTTATCATTTTCAACCCACTCCCCTCTCTCACTTCTAATTCTATCAATGTTGTTAATCTTTTTCCTATGAGACGCCTTCATATGAAACCATTTGGTATTTCTATCCCCCAATGTAGACAATCTTCTCTCGATCTTTGCTTCCAATAGATTTTCTCCTCCTCGAGGAGCCTCTCAAGACTACCCTCCGTTCTAATAATTAAATCAGATCTAGAATTATTGCTCAAGCCTCTCAACTTTTCCAACTCTCTTTCTTTTTCTAAAATGGCCCCTCGAACCGACCCCTTAAGTCTTTCCCCATTCCACCTATTCAGATTAGTTAAACAATTTTTAATCTCTACCAGAAGATTATCTACAGTAATCCTTCTCTTCCTACCCTCCTCCCAGCTTTCACGGATAATCTCCATACACTTATCATGCAACGCCCAACTATCCTCGAACCGTAAAGGCTCATCATAAACCCTAAATCCCCTAGACATATCGTTATTCCAATTAAACTCAGCAATAATCGGTCTATGATTCGAAGAATAAAAATTGTTATGAACAACATAAATTTTACCAGTTAAAGCAATAAAAGAGGGATGCACAAGATACCTGTCGAGTCGACTTCTGGTGGCATATCTATCATTCTTTTTCTTGATCCACGTGAAATCCTCTCCAAAAAACCCCAGATCAATGAGCAAGCACTCATTAATCGCATCTCTGAAATCTTTCATTCTAGTTTCATACCTGCTACTTCCGAAACTTTGTTCCCCATAATCCAGAATCTCATTAAAGTCACCTCCTATAATCCAAGGCATCTCATAAGCTTCACTCAATCTTCTAAGAAATTTCCAAGACTTCTTCCTTTTACCCGAAATAGGACTTCCATAAAACCCAGAAAATCTCTACCACCCCCCTGATCACAAATCAAAGTATCTATGTGCCCCTGGGAAAAGGAACTAATCTGTACATTCAAAGAGAAGTTCCAAATGAGTATTAGGCCTCCACTAGCCCCAATACTCGACACACACCAGCCACCATCACGATTCACTAGTAACTTGATTATGTCCATCGCCACACCACTACACTTAGATTCATTAACAAAAATTAACTAAGGTCTAACTTTAAGCACTTCATTTAGAAGCGCCCGTCTAGCCCAAAGGTTTTCCAATCCTCGAGCATTCCAACAAAGGATTTTCATTGTGTCCGACGAGACTGCTCAACAGTCTCCGCTGATATCCCACTGATTAATTCAACGTATTCAACTTTTCCTTTCTTTCCAATCCCCTCATCCTCCAATCCTTCTATATCGTGCTTTGTCCAACAAAAATTTCCTCCCAAATTCTCAACCTCTATATCATTCCCCAAGCTTCCTCTGAGCCTAGCTCTTCTTTTCCATCTCATTACCGGCTTGATTGAATCTATCCCGTTATCCTCAGAGATACACCCCTCCCTTTTGTCCTCTCAATCCTCCTTCCCATTTTTCCTAGTACCCGTTTCCATCTCCTTATTCTCAGAATAATCCCCAGCCTTTAACCCAATTACAGAGTTTAAGCACTGAGTTTTATTACCATTACCTTCAACCATGCTGCTTTTCATTACATCATGAAGAAACTTTTTCCCTTTATTTATTGAATTCGCTTTGGTTTTCATCTCAGAGAATTCCATTGGTCCTTTTAGTTTTTGATCCACCAAAATAGCCATTTGCATCACCGCCTCCTCCTTCTGTTCTGGCCCAAATTTGTTGGCCAAATTATCTTCCAGCTTCTTCCACCCACGCGATCCATCCATCAACGTTGCACGGTCCAGCCCATCAACCACCGCCTCCTTCCAACCATTTTGACCGCCATTCAAGTTAACACAGCCCAGCCCATATGCCTCCTCAGGATTCAGAGCAGTTTTTAAACTTGGCCATTCCAAAGTCCGTCGCAGCCCAATCCTTTCTCACCATCAATCGTATCACCCCCTTTACACGCTATCGCTCCTTCATCCAAACCTACTTCTCTTTCTTCTCTCTCACGTTCCTCAATCTAACTCCTACTGTTTTGATCCTTTATCATCGTACCCATATTGCTTTCCAAAAAGCTTCATTTTTTACTTTTTCTGCCCACTTCACCAACTTCTTTCAACAGATCACCATCACCCCCCCCCTTTAACCCTACTCCACAGAGCCTCGTCAGTAATCGTTACAGCTCTACACAATTTGCCCAGCGTACGGCGACTCGACCAATGTTGACTCCGATCCGAACTCGCCAACTCGTTCACGTAAGCCTCTTCCATCTCTTGTCGGGTACTCGATTTTGCCCCCAACCTTCGATCAACAACCATCTCGCCGATCTCCCCTTCAACTCCCATGACCTTCCCCTGCCTTAGATCCAAACTCAATGTATTTTCACGCCCTACCGATTCCCTCTTTTTTTCCTCTCCTTTCTGTCCCTCAAACTATCTCGATACGGCCAAAGACTCCCTTCTTCCAACACAACAAAGAAGCAACCAGACAGATTGTGGCCCAATCTTCCACGCCCTCTACAGAACTCCGACAATTTTTCATAGGAGTTACGAGCCCATTTCTCTTCTTCCAAAGCACCGCTTTTAACCTTTATAGCTCTTTTTAACGTATTTAACACATTTATCAATACTTTGATCCGGATGAACTTTTCCCTGTTTCGGTCATCCCCTTCTTGGTCCAATTTCAGAAATTCCCCCAACATGTTCCCCATCCTTTGGCTCCTCCTTCCGAATGGCACGCTGGTGGAATGTTATGGATTCGAATGTAGAACGGGGCCTTATTAAACTCCAACTCTGAGATTCTTTTACCCCCGCGCGCTCATTTGCTCAAGGATCAGCAAGGCATTATCGAAGGTCCAGGGACCTCTTTCTATCACCCTTTCTTTAGTAATCTTACAAGAAAACGAGCAACGGAAAATGTTCTCCCCTAGCACCTCAATACTAACCTTGTTTTCAGCACTCCATATTTTGGGCATAAGCTTCCTGAACGCATATGAGCTAATCTTCTTTGTTGACAAGATTTTGCAGAGAATATCACCCTCCACTCTCCCTTTGAAGTTTTGAATTTCCTCCTCTTCCAACTAAAAAACATCCCCCTCTTCCTCCTTAGCCAATACCAGCCCCTTTCATGAGCTCTACGAAGGAATTTGCATCCATCAGCACCCCTCTTCGAAACACTTTCACAGCCACACTGATCCTTTCCAACACCTCCCTCAGCCCCTACCAACTATAACCCTGCCACACCCTTCAAACTCCTTCCCAGAAGGACCCCACACTCTCGTACCTCTCTAGAGAGAAACAAGCCCTTATGTCAGCATTATGCGTTCAACACAATATTACAACTTTTAAAGGAGTGTCTTAAAAATTTACATGTACATAAAAAATAAAAATAATAAAACATAAATTATACAAATTTGAATTATGATAGATTTCTTTGATACATCATTAGAAACCTAAGGGTGGATTAATTAAAAAGGTTCAAAAAATATTCTAAATTAGTCTACTGCTCAAGAAATAAGTCTTGAAATATATTTAAACTATGTTTGGATATAATACACACACATATAGAAGTCAGTCAATTGAAGGAAACATCAAAATGGAAGAAAAGCTTAACATTGGGATAAATATATTGATAAAATGACGTTTCATTAACTCATTGAACTAAATATGTATGATTTGCGGGTTCAATAAAAGTATTATGACCTTTTTTTGTTTTTGAGTAAAAGTTGGAGTGAGACCACAAACCCTTTGTAGTGAGCAATACCGATATCTAAGATCGAACCCGTGACTCTGCTGTTGAACTGAATTAACACCAAATAATGAAACTATTGCACCACCAACGATGAACTATAATGGCTTGTTGAATATTCTTTAAGAAAGGAAAAATCTTTTTCCAGATAATAAATTGCAAGAAGTTGAAATAATACCTATGTTTAGTTACTTAAGCTAACATGAAGATAAGCTGAAATTATGAATAATAAGAATTCATTAATTATAATATAACAGAGGTACGCAAGAATCAGATGCCCCACAAAATTGTTTCCAATAGACAAAAAACCATTCATACATTAAAACAAGATTGTACCAAATTCTACTATGAATCAATCTTTGAAGATATGAATTGGGTAAGCAACTACAATACACATATTTTTCGACAAACAGAATAAAATAGGTACAGAATTACATTCAGAATCTAATCCCCCAAGCCCTATGGAAGTAAAAAAAAAAACAAATTATCACTGTATCTATTTTTCTACCTATATGACTTTGACATTTTCTAATGTTGAAGGTAGACAGCTTTCTATAACCAGAACTTATGTACACAGCTTTCTATACATTATCAACAAGAACTACCAAGAAATCAAATCCTATAACCAGAACTTACTAGTTCATCTAAAACCTCATCAAGAATCAAATCCTCCAACTCCAGTGATATGCACTCTGTTTCAGATTGGAGGTTCATCCAATCATCCCCTTTTCTTAAATCTCGTCCCACGACATCGTCTAAAGACTGGTCTAGTTCTGGTCCTAAGCACAGGTACCAGGCAACTTTTTCCCGGGCCTCATCGAGAACATATTGCCCGAGTGGCATTGGACGGAGTTGGCTCTTCAGTGAGAAACTTTTGAGGAAACAAACGAATGATTTTTCAAATACATTATGTAATGTCTCATAAACTAAATCAAGCAAAAGCTGGTGATCAGAATTTTTGTCCAGCTTCTCCCAGTAGCAATCAAGTTTTTTGTAAAAGTGGGCTTCCTCTCCATCAAACATTGAAGAACTGAAAGGTCGATCCTTTATCTGACCACTTTCGATAAATCTGCAGAGTTGAAGAATGTACCTCATATAGTTGAAGTCAGCACTATTGATTCTATCAAGTTCCGGATGCAGGAGAGAGAGAGATATCTTTTCAGCATCATCAATAATGTCATGATCTACAATGGTTTCAAAATTTGATAAACCTGTGCGACCCTCACTAGGTTGATCATTGGAAGGTTCTATTTCATTTGCAATACTGCACCCAGGATTTAGTTTTGCACCTGACACAATTTCTAGCAAAATTGATAAATAAAGATAAGTGTTTCAAAGATATAGTATAAAAATAATAACTCGATAAAGAGGTCAAATTCCTTTCGCTCCAACTAGGTGTATTACAGACCAAATATGGATATACATTAAGGCATGTTATATATTTTTATGTCAGCTTCATAAAAGAGGATATCATTACTAGAAAAAAACTGAATAGATTTCCATGTTTACCTTCTGACTTGTAGAGATTTAAAGTTTCCTCTTGAAAACAAGTTTCAGGTTTTGAGAGTAGACTGATGCGTGAAAGCTCGCAGTCATCATCAACAGTTTTGCTGACCTCTTCAACTGTGATTTCGCTAGTTGATACTTGAGGTATTTTATCCTCAAGTTCAACCCGGTTTGAACTACCTGAATGATCAACAGGCATGTTGACATCAACTTTTTCTAACACATTCAATGAATCAGTATTCAATGGTTCAAGTATATCATCGTCTAATAGATGGGCTGGATTCTCAAATGTTCGAATACTATTATCTGTACTGGAATGCACCAAACTTCTTTTTGGTTTTTCTGTGTGAAAAACACCATGAGAAGGGTCAGTAAATAATGTACAAAAGAGATCGATATCAGGCATGGAAAGATTCCGTCCAAAAGATCTACGAGGCTTCTCTCTAATCGGTAACTTTTCTTCACTTGCCATCCTTAAGCTTTGCGAGTGGTAGGACTTTGAGTCTCTGGTTGTATGGAAACCATACTCAGACAATTGAGAATATTTTTCCAGAGAAGCATTTGATGAAGCAGCAGCCTCTGTCTTGATTTGAACTCCACTATCGAGACCGTCATTCTCAGAACTATCAGTCTTACTACAACCTCTAATATTTGAGCCATCTTCTCTTGTAGTAATTCCTGAACTTTCCTCTTCTTCTTCTCTGTCAAGGGGAAGTTCATGTCCAGAGGGATTCATGGTTGATATTTGTTTAGCTGATTTCTGGTTATTTCCCTTCTTCTTCTCCTTGAATGAGTGCCTTATTTTCTGCTTAATAAAATTGAAACGCTTGATAACCAATTGATTCCACCCCACATGCACACGATTTGGGCCCAAGGAAGAAGAGCTTGTTTGTTGTTTTATGTGATTGCATGAAGCACTATTAGAGTCACAAGGCGTCAAATTTTCATGAGTATTCTTAGGAGATACAGATTCAACCAGCTTTGATGGTTGGGGAACAGAAACAGATTTTTGTCCTTTCGGGAAGGGCTCATTCATCTTGTGTTGGAGTGAGCTCTTATTATATCCTTTTCGAGTTAAACCCGGAGCAGGAAAGGACCTTGATTTTGCTAGACTTGCAGATAACTTGGTATTTTTTGGGGTTTGGAGGGCGTGGTGGTTACCATGTGCACCCTGTAACAATTCAGCAAATAGCCTTTTGTTTGCCTTGAATATCTCTTGGATGTGAACGTCTTCCTTAAATGAAGAGCTGGAGGAGTTTCTGTTGTCCTTGTTTGTTTCTAAGGTTTTCTTTACTTCATTAGATTCTTCGGTATAAGATGTCGATTTGATAGCAATCTTTCCTTGATTAAAGTAGTCCGTGTCCATGGCATTCAGAGAATTACTCTTCTGTCCCAATGGAGCTAACTTCATGGCACTTTCCCTGCTGTCTCCAAAGTTGGCACTGTTTCCTGGAGAATAATACGTAGGCTCTAAACGATGAATTGAGTATGTTCTACTCAACCTTCGTTTTGAATTGGAGTTCAATTTCCTGTATTTTTTGCTTTCTTCCTCTGACATCACTTTAGTTGCCACTTCACTAGAATGAGCTTCTCCGTATCTTCGGTCCACAAAGCAACTCTCTGCAGTACACTGTTAAATATGATACATTCAGAATTCACTGATACTATCTCAGAATTCACTGATACTATCTCACAATAATGTCTGGTTATCTCTGTTTAATGCTACCATGACCTTACCAGTAGAAGCTTGTTTTCGTCACTAATTTGTTCTGCCACTTCGGCGACATGAACATGGTGGTCATTCGCAGTTGATTGTGGAACTCCCTTGCCTGCGTATGAGGTTTTAACTAGCTCGTAAAAATACTTGGAAAGGGAAAATTAAATCAGAAAAACCAAATCCAAAATATTTTAAAATATGATGCTGTTGATTAAATGATCATTCCTATATCGCCCCAAAACCAGCTTGAACCTATTGTCCCATAAAAAAAAAGTATTTGCTTCCTTTAAATCCAATTGATCCCCTCCTCTAACAATTAACAGTTGCACAAATGAAACCTTTTTAACTAGAAAGTTAGAACTAGACTCTACAAAAAATCGACATGTGCTCCAAACTTACTTCTTGAATGTTTTCTGTGAGGAAGCATCTTTTTAACACTATGCCAGGGATGGTAGTCAATAGTATGGAATATGCTCCAGAAGCAGCCTGGAACGTTTCTGTTAAACTGCAGATTGGAGTCCTGGCGCTGGACTTGCTTTTCCATTTTAAACATGATGAAAAGTCTTTCAAGTTCTGTACACACTTAGATGGAAATTAAGCTCAGCCTCTTTTGTTGCTATCATCCAGGTGCAAAAAGAAAACTACCACTTCAAAATCTACACAAGATTTTATCAACATGAACAGAAATAAACATGACGTGGGAAGTAAAGTTCCCCAACCAATTTCCCTTAGTTCTGAAGTTTAGATAAGACATAGAACACCATACAAAACGAAATTTGTAACTGTATTCAGAAAGCTCTTGGCTCACGTTTCAAATATGAAAAGCAGATAAGATCCAATACACAAACAATCACAATTGAGGAAGGCACAAATTGAAGAATTGTGTAGAAGTTGAATTGAGGAAGAAAAGGGTCTATATTTCAACAGCGATGTTCTTCAGAAAACCAATCAGAAAGTTCAATCTTGCAATAGATTACCATTAGGCAGGAATTGTTTCAAACCAAGATGTGAAAGGAAAACCCCTTGTACAACTTCAATAAAACAGTAAAAGAAAGAAACAGATTTTTCATATGAAAGTTTGAAGGAAAAAAACCAAAACCAAAAACAAAAACAAAAAACAAAACATAAAAAACGTTTAAAACAGAGCTCCTTCAAAAGAAACTCTCACAAGACTGATAAACTGACGCAGCTGACAAGAGTTAAAGCATAGATATTTATTACATAATTTAAGAACAAGAGCAAAAAAGAGGGAACAGTTTTAAAACCTTAAATAGGAACAGCAAGAAGAAAGGAAAAGGTGGGGGCTTTGCTACGGCAAGTTCAGAAGGAGGCGGCTCCTGGACATGAGGTAGAAGACAACAAGTTTTAAAGCTAGCAATCCACGACCAATTAAATATAGAAAGATAATAAAAAACTTGCAAGTTTGGCTTAATGAAAACAAATGACTCTTAAGTTATACTTTAGTATCAAAGAATAGGAGAAAGGAGAAAAGTAAAAGCGTTGAAATGAGATAAAGAAGTTGATTTGACTACGACCAAAAGGAATCATTATTGCTCTACCAAAACAGTTTGATTTGTGTTCATAAAGGACTCAGCAGAAATTGATACATATCAAAGAATCAACACGATATGTAAGTCAGTGAAGTTTCGACTCCCGATCATTGAGAGAAAAAAAAAATCAAAGAATCATTTTAGAACACGGGAAAAGATGAAATCAAACCGTGGTGACCCACTGGTGGATTCTGGTCCGCTTGATCGCAGCTCGAGTCTCTTCGTCTGGTCCAAACTCCATAACAGGTCTTCTTCATAAGATGAACACATAGGTTGGGTTAGTTGACCGGTTCTATAATTTACAGAGATGGGTTGGTGACAAAAATTATTGAAATTCCAATAAATGTTAGGTTAAATGAAGATATGACCAAATCCACCCAATAGTCATGGTCCCTGTTCTCTTAAGCTGTTGAATATACAAGTTTAGTCGGATTCGAAGAACGGGGAGGTTTGATTCTTTGAATAATTGAACAAACAAACAGTAGAAATTGGATGTGATAGGGGAATTATAGATAAAATAACCTAAGAACAGATTTGGTAATACCCAACCATGTAAAAAACTCTAGAAATTAAAATCTAATGGAAAAATACACGGAAACATCTTGTTCTTCAACCTAACCCCACACTTATACTATGTACACAAGTATTGACCTGCTAGATTGACCTGAGAACTTGGAATTTCTTCGCGAAGTCGTCGAAACTGAAATGGGTTCAAAATTCAATCCCTGTTCGGTTGACCCAACTGAAATTTGTCTATATTTTGCTTACTTTTTGGTTTGTTGCTGTTCGTTAGAAATCCATAAGCTTGAAAGCTTGAAATCCATAAACCCATAACTGTCGGAGATAAGCTCGTCCTTCCTCTGAGCTGAGTCCATTTCACCCGAACGTGACCTTATAGAGCTTCACCCTTTCACTTGCCAAACCACTCCCAATAATCTCGTTTTCCTCTATCAAAGGAGATCAACAACCTCCTTATTTCCTTCCTTGTCGATGACAACACTTACGATAGAGAGAGCTTTCTTGATGTTTTCTTTAGTTAAAAAACATTTGAGATTACGTAAATTAGAAATTTTAAAACTGATTTGGAGCTCTCTGTTTCTCTCTAAGAAAGGTCTCAGGTGGAGCTAATTTAGGCACCTTCTGGTACGAATCTAGAGTCTCTGCTTAGGAGAGGAGGGTGTTGTGGTAGTATGGAGAACTTTGGAGATTGACAATAATGGAAGAAGAACGAGCATGCCGATTGGAGATTGACAATAATGAGATGGAAGAAGCGGATAAAGATCTAAGGAATTTAGCGAACTGTAAGTTTTCTCTTCTAAGTCTGAATCCTTTAGAAAAATTATGCCAAAAATCTGGGAGCTAAAGTTGAAAGTTGAAATTGAATATTTTGGGAAGAACGTTTTTCAAATGTCATTTTGATGGTTTGGAAGATGGAGTTTTGACAACGTTCAGAACTGCTTTTCTGGAAGATCTAAAGTTTAGAATGCCTTGTTTTTTGATCCATGTTCATAAGCTGCCCTCTATGTGTTTAACTAGTAGGTGGCCAAAAGCTATTAGGAATATGGTAGGAGAATATGCTGGTGTTGATATAGATGAAAACAATAACTGTAGAGGCGGAACGTTGAGAATTAGAGTCAAAATTAACATTTCAAAAAGCCCTTGAAAACAGGGGGTTTTATCAAGCTTGGTTCTATGGGGGAGGACAGGAGTGTATGGAAGATGGTTGAGAGCAGAAGCAAGTATGTCCAGACCAAGAAGTGGGTTTGGGCAAATATGGCCAAGGAGTGGGAAACTGGTCGGTTGAGCAGCAAGAGTGGCGGGAGAGTGGTGAAGAGAGTAGAGGAAGGGAAAAGATAGGGGAGAAATTGGGAGAGGCAAGAAAGATGAATGGAAGAGGAAGGGGGAGAAAGAGGTGAGGGGGAAGAGGGGTTGAAGGGAGGAACTGAAGAAGAAGCTCGATGGAGCAGAGAGAATGGGTCAAATCCATGGAGAAAGGGTCAGTTCGAGGGAAGATAGAGCGGAGCAGAGAAATCGGGAAGTTTGGAATAGAAGAGAAATAATCCAATAGATGGGAAAGGAGGGCGGAGGCGAGGTAGACAAAACTTTGAGAGGGAAGGGTGTGACCGAAATCAGGGACCACAATTTCCAACAGACAATTTGAGTGCTGACGAATATGTAGTCCTCGGAGGCTTTAGGGTATGAAACGGCTAAAATGGCCGAAAAGAAAGAAAAGCCACAGAAAGGTGTTCGGGAAAAGATCTTGATTTATAGGTCACTTTATCTACGCTCAAATAATGTGATTAAATTTTTTAGTTTAAAAATTCAGGTAATTCACATTAAAATCAATCTAATCAACATAGGTAAAAGATTGAGACTTGGATAAACGAGATTAGTCTAGTTCATCTTAGTGGAAGGGAACCCTATTTCAAAATAAATAGTGGGCGAATGATTGGTGTCAACTGATCCTACGATAATCTCTATAAAAAACAGCACCGTGAGCTCCTAGTGGGGCTACGTGTCGACAACTTTGAATCAACTCCCCTCGATATGTGTTCACTAGGATCAATATTAAGGTGAGTTTCTTGAAGGGGATAAGGCTGTAATTTTAATCGATACTTAACCTATGATTCGACGACACTTGCTAAGAGATATTGGTATGACTGAATTGATGGGCTACACAATCAACGAATTAGTTAAAGACTTTAGCCAAGTTATAGATTAAAAAGTGGTAACTGGAACCATAGGGATAAGAGTTGTCCTGACATTAGGATTTTTGGTTGAGAAGAGTCTCACGCTAGAAAAGAGAATTTGACCCATCATTCGACGACACTTACTCTAAACATTTGTAATTGTACCATGACATTAATAATTTTCTATAATAGGGTTTCCTAGAATTCAACTTGAGAAGTTTTAAAATCATTTTTATGTCAACACCATGAATGGCGTTTTAAATGGAAATAAAATTGAAATGTTATTTTTCTTACTTTTTAGCACAATATCTAAGTCACTTATCTCAATTATGTCAATTGACAAATTAACCGGAGAAAAGTATATTACATTGATTAACAATATCAACACTATAATTGCCATAGTTGACAAAAAGTTTATTCTAGCGGAGGAGTGTCATTCGGCACTGGCACCTAATGCAACACGAAATGTTCGTGAGGTGCATGATCGTTGGAAGAATGCAAACGACAAGGCTAGGGTCTATATATTTTTCAAGCGTCTCGAACATTCTGGCCAAGAAACTGGAGAACATGGGCACTACTTTATAGATTATGAAAGCTCTTCATGAGATGTTTAGGTAACCGTCGTCTTAGATAAAGCATGATGCTCTCCAGAAAATTCATAGTGCTAAAATAAAGTCAGCAATCTCTGTCACGGAGCATGTACTCCAAATGATGACGTATTTCAACACGACTAAAATGAATGAGATTGTTTATAGATGAAGCGTTAGATGAGCTTTATTCTTGAAACGCTACCGAGTAGCTTCTTGCAATTTAAATGCAACGTTGTTAGGAATAATAGAGCATTTAACCCCACTACTCTTCTTAATAAACTTCAAACCTTTGAGTCAATGATGAAAGTCAAAAGCAAAGAAGGGGAGGCAAATATTGTCTCTAAGAAAGTTAGTTCCAAAACTTCGGGTTCAAGGACAGCCTAAAGGTCAGACCTCCAAGGCGAAGTTCTCTAAGAAGAAAAAGTCTGGTGGGAGCAAGAATAACCAATGTTCCAAAGAAAGTCAAGTACGAGAAGGATGGAAAGTGTTTTCATTGTCATAAGCTCGATCATTGGAAAAGAAACTATCCTGAGTACAATGGAGTGAAGAAAGACACAGAAGATAAATATAATTTACTAGTTAGAAGAATCATCCAATGATTGGATATTAGATTCTGGCCCAACTAATCATGTATATTCTTCATTTCAGGTAAGTGACTCATGAGAGAAGCTAGAACTTGGAGAGATAACCTTGAAAGTGGGAACCGGTGAAGTCGTCTCAACAACAGCTACTGGAAGTGTCAAGTTATTTTTCAGCAATTTTTTTTAGTATTAGAGAACGTGTGTTAGTTCCTTAAAGTAAGAAGAGCCTAGTTTTAGTTTTTTGGCTTGTAGAACAATATCATTTAGTAATTTTTAATGGAGTTTCTATTTCAAAGAATGGCTTGGAGCTTTGTTCAAAAATTAACGAAAATAACTGCATATGCTTAAACCTAAGGTTTGGAAGACACTTCTAAATACTGAATTATTTAAAACAATGAATAGTAGAACAAATAAAAGACAAAAAATTTCTTTTGAATCAGATACATATATATGACATCTAAGGTTGGGTCACATAAATTTCAATAGGATTGAAATGTTAGTAAAAAGTGGTTCTCTAATTGGGTTAGAGATGGACATTTTACCCGTATGTGAATCTTGTATAGAAGGCAAGATAACCAAAAGGTCTTTTACTGCAAAGTGAGTTAGAGCCAATCAACCCTTATAACTTATACATTCAGACTTGTACGGTTCAATGAATGTTAAAGGTCAAAGAAGGTATGAGTACTTTGTATCCTTTACGGATGACTTTTCGAGATATAGGTATCTTTATCGAATGCAACACAAACATGAAACTCTTGAAACGTTTAAGGAGTTTAAAGTTGAGGTTGAGAACCAATTACATAAAAGAACCAAAACACTATGATCGGATCGTGGTGGAGAGTATATGAACTTGGAACTCCAAGAATACTTGGTAGAACATGGAATAACATCACAACTCTCACCCTGAAACACCTCAATAGAATCGAGTTTTAAAATGGATAAATAAAACCCTTATAAATTGTCGATTAATGATGACCTTTGCTCATTGCCGATCTAGTTTTGGGGATAGGCATTGGAGACCGCTTTATATATCTTAAACATGGTCCCCACAAAGAGTGTCTTGAAGGCACCCTATGAATTGTGAAGAGGATGTAACTGAAGTTTACGCCACTTTAAAATCTGGGGATATTCGGCCTACGTGATGACTACAAATCCAATAAAGTTAGAACCACATTCGAAGTTATGCCTATTCATAAGATACCATAAGGAAACAAAGAAATGTTATTTTTATAACCCAGATGAGAATAAAATATTTGTTTCATTAAACACAACATACTTTGAAGAGGATTATGTTAGAGACCATAAACCTCAATCAGTAGTAGTGTTGAAAGAATTACATTCCAATAATGTTATGATTCCTATAACAAGCATTGTTGCAGAAAGGTAAACCAGGTTTGTTGACAGCTCACTAACATTAGACGCTAGAAAGTCATCAACTAAGATAGTTGATGAATCCTTGGAATTTGATAGTCAAATCTCACCCAGTCAGAAAAGTTGTTTACCTCGACTTAGTGAGAGGATTATGAGTAATCAAGATCCCTTTATAGGTGTCTTAGAGACACTAACGTTATCAAGGATTATGTTAAAGATCCTCTATCTTTTGGTAAGACTATGGATGATATTGACCAGAAAGAATGGATAAAAGACATGAACCTCGAAATGGAGTCGATGTACTCTAATTAAGTTCAGTTGCTTGTAAATGCACTAAAGGATGTTAGACTTATTGCGTGCAAGTGAATCTACAAGAGAAAAATGGGTGTAGATGAAAATGTGCAAATCTTCAAGGCTAGCACTGTAGTAAAGAGCTTCACTAAAAGAGAATGAGTGAATTATGAAGAGACTTTCTCCCTTGTTGCTATGTTAAAGTCTATTAAGATCCTCTTATCTATGGCCTCATATTATGAATATGAGATTTGACAGATGGATGCCAAGACTGCATTTTTCAATGGCAATTTTGAAGAGGAAATCTACATGCACCAATAAAAAAGGTTTGTATCCAAGGGGCAAGAGCAAAAAGTATTCAAACTTGTTAAATCCATTTATGGATTCAAACAAGCGTACAAGTCTTGGAACAAGAGATCTGATGATGTAATCAAATCATATGGTTTTGAGCAAAATGTTGTTGAACCTTGTGTTTACAAGAAGATCATTGACAAGAAAGTAGCATTCATATTGTTGTATGTAGATGACATATTACTCATTGAGAATAATGTAAGAATGTTGGTTGATATCAAGCACTAGCTAGTTGGCTAAATCCAGATGAAGGATTTTGGTGACCCTTTGTACGTTCTTGGGATCCAGATAATAATGGATCGGTCGAAGAGGACGCTAGCCCTGTCTCAAGCATCGTATATTGACAAAATGCTCGTCAAATATGCGATGAAAGATTTCAAAAGGAGTCAATTATCTTCTAGACATGAAATCTCACTATCAGAGTAAAATAGTCATAAGACGCCTTAAGAGGTTGGGGAAATGAGACGGATACCCTACGCATCGACGGTAGGAAGCTTTATAAATGTCATGTTGTGTACAAGATTGAACATATGCTATGTTGTAGGCAATGTCACTAAATATCAGTCAAATCCAAGATTGGATCATTGGATAGTGGTTAAGAATACACTCAAGTATCTCAAGAAAATGATGAATTATATGCTTGTGTACGGTTCTAAGGATTTAATCCCTATTGAATACATGACTCTAATTTTCAAACTTAAAGACTGCAGGAGATCTACATCAAGATTGACGTTCACCCAACGATGAAACTGTAGTTTAGATAAGCACCAAGTAGGGATACATTGCAGACTTCACTATGGAAGCTAAGTACGTGGATGCTTGTGAAGCAGCAAAAGAGGCAGTATGGTTGAGAAACTTCCTAGCAGGTTTGAAATGGTTCCGGGCATAGATAAGACAATCACTTTGTATTGTGATAACATCGAAGCTGTGGCTAGTTCCATGGAACCTAGAAACCATACACATAAGATGCCTTAAGAGGTGTGGGAAATGAGACGGATACCCTACGCATCGACGGTAGGAAGCTTGATAAATGTCATGTTGTGTACAAGACTGAACATATGCTATGTGGTAGGCAATGTCACTAAATATCAGTCAAATCTAAGATTGGATCATTGGATAGTGGTTAAGAATACACTCAAGTATCTCAAGAGAATGATGAATTATATGTTTGTGTACGGTTCTAAGAATTTAATCCCTATTGAATACAGGGCTCTAATTTTCAAACTGATAAAGACTGTAGGAGATCTACATCAGGATTGACGTTCACCCAACGATGCAACTGTATTTTAGAGAATCATCAAGGGATACATTGCAGACTTCACTATGGAAGCTAAGTACGTGGATGCTTGTGAAGCAGCAAAAGAGGCAGTATGATTGAGAAACTTCCTAACAGGTTTTGAAATGGTTCCAGCATAGATAAGACAATAACTTTGTATTGTGATAACAACGAAGCTGTGGCTAGTTCCATGGAACTTAGAAACCAGAAAAGAGAAAAGCATATAGAGAGGAAATATTACCTTATGAGAGGATCGTACATATGGGTGAAGTGATTGTCACAAAAATTGATACGACTGACAATGTTGCTGATCCTTTTACAAAGGCTCTCTCGACTTAGAGTAAGTGTGAGACTTGGTGTTTTGGCTGAACATGTAATAGTTCTACTAAGACTTTGCTGTAAGTGGAAGATTGTTAGAGGTTGTGCCCTAAAAGCCTAGTAGTTTGTTTATTTAAGAACAAGAATTTAATGCTAGACATTTAATGTTATTTTAAGTTATTAATAAGAGTTATTATGTTTCATAAATTGTGCATTTAATATTCAAATGTCATTCAATCATATCGCATTAATTGGATTAATGTTGATATACCATTGGTTATTTATATGAACACTTGGAAAAGCATGTGGGACATACAACAAAATCTAGTTCCAAGTTTCTAACATAAATCGTCTACAGTATATAGACTAAGGCTATGGTGCATAAATCCTGGTAACACTGTTGGTCCAGCCCACTTTGCAAGAGTTGTAAACGATCTGATCCTGGTTGTTCATGCACAAACATACGAATTGGGGCGCCTACGCAAAAATGAGTTTTTACATTAAACAGGATCAGAAGTTTATGATCGAGCTAGTGATTCTGTTATAGGCTTGTACCAACTACTTCGATAAGAATGATACTATGTCGATGTGATCTTAATCTTGAGTGGGTTTCGAACTCATACTTTATAAAAGCGTAATTTGATGTGCATGGGTGAGACCAGTCAAACAAGATTGGGTCAATAAGTCTTCTACGTTAGAGATTTATGTAGTGACTAGTTGGGACCGCAATGCCACAAGAAGAAATTCACGCCTTCCCTAATATTGAGGAAGAAGTAAAATTGCTCCCTTAAGAATTGATTCTTGGGCTTTAACAAAGGGATCTCACCTCTCATTGACTTGTGAGGACATTTGTTTATAGTGTGACTATAAACAACTAGTTGATTAGAGGAATTAATGACGCTTAAGAAGAAAGATGTAATCACGGGGGTAAAACAGACATTTGATCCAACTATGAATAACGTACGAACAAGCTCGTGAAGGATTATATCACAGATGACCGATTATATCTATGGACACTAACTTGTCTATAACACGGATGAGTTAGACACATGCCTTTACTGGAATAATCCTGATGTTAATGAAGAGAGATTAGATCCCAGACCGTTGTAGCTTACAAGCTATAGGTTCACCAATCCCCGAGCTAGCTACTACTGGTACACTGTTTCATTAGAGAATGAATTTAAGAAGTTCAAATTCAAGTATTAATTATGTGGAACATAATTATAGGAGTATTAAGTTTAATAGTTAAACTTAATTAATTAATATATTGATATATTAATTTAATATTTATTAGATAAATATTATTGAGAAAAAGTTAACTTATTAGATAAATTAATTATAAATAATTATGAGATAATTATTGAGTTCTCGTTTCTAAATTAATATGTGTAACATCATTAATAATTATTAGATAATTATTAAAATAGAGAATTATTATATTTGATATATTAATGGTAGTGATTAGTTTATTTAATAATACATTGTTGAAGCTTGCTTCATCGTATTCTGAACGGTGTTGGCCAAGCAAAGTTGGATGTTGATTCAAAATCTTGAAGCTTGCTTCATCGTATTCTGAACGGTAAGTATTTTAAACGGAGAATTATCTAGATGTTGGGCTACAACATTTGTCCTTTTTGGCTTGACATAACAGAAGTGCTAATTAATAAGTTAATGTTAACTAAAATGATGACTAAATTAGTTTTTAAATACTAATATATCAATCATTTTAATTTTGACGCGATTTAATTTTTAAAAGAAAATATGTATCAAAGTAAACTACAAAACACACAAAAATTAAAAGTGAGTATTATTGAAATGTTGGAGTAAAAGTGTTCAATTTTGAAACATAAGAATCAAATTGAAATTAGATTCCTAGAACTAAAAGTGAACATTATTGTAATGTCGGTTGTAAAAATGTTTAATTTTAGAGTGTAGAGCAAAAAATGAGCTCTATTGAAATGTCAGAAATATAATTGTTCTTTTTTTTTTAAACGAACCAATCAAATTGAAAATAGACTTAAAATCTAGGGACAAAAAGATAATTTTCTCAAATTTAAATTAGAGATAATTGAATATTATCAACCAAGAGTTATAGACATCTTCAACTTTAAAAATTATAGTTGTACCAAAAATGAAATCAATTATCTTAATTTTTTGTGTGAGTACTAACTTAAAACTTATTAGAAGGTCACTGAAGTTATTAAAACACATAAACTAAAATTAAAGCGAGCAAAACTTAACTGGTACTAAAGATGCACTATTATCCGTTCGATTTGAGTTTCAAGTTCTCTATCTTCAATATTGCAACTCAAAAAAAAGAAAAAAAAAAGAAAAAAACCAAAGTAAGTGGATTAATAAAATATTGTTTTGACTTAAAAAATAAAAAATTGTAATTTAAACTTGGGACAACATAAGAGGTAATAACTTTTTTGAACAAAGAAATAAGAACTTGGATCCCGTTTGTTTTTAAAAAATAAACTTGAATCCTCATTATATCAAGTTTAAAAGAAGAATGAAATATTGTTAAGATATTACTTTTATTTCTTTACTGCGTTTATATTTGCACATTTTTAAATCTTGCCTTAAATTCCAAAAGATCAATACTCCATAATAATAATAATAATAATTAATTAAAAAATAAATAAAACGAAAAAAAGGTAGTTTAAGAAATCTAACAACATTATAATGCAAGACATCTATGTTAATAAATAAAAAATAAAAGAGAAAATATAACTAAATTAAGAGATGTGGAAAAAAAACAAAATGCTTGTAAAGAGATACCCAAAAAAAACTCTCTCTATATAAAGTTGAACATGATAAAAGTTATGGAACCTTTTACTTTCTAATGTAAAAAAAAAAAAAAAAAACTTTTTCTTTTTTTCATTAAATATAATTATAGAAAAACTCGTAAATTTTGAACATTAAATATTATTATAGGAATAAAGTGATTAAATTTTCATATTCTAACATTTTCATTATTTATGTATTTAAAAGTTTAAATAAGTATAAGATATGAATGAAGATGCCAAAGCGAGCATAGTGTCACAGTCACACTCTTCGACTTGTGCGACGTCATGATCTCACGCTTATCATGGCCAGCCTTAGAAGAAAATTCAAGTCCTATACTCGGATCGCTCATACTTTGTGGCACGTCAGGTCGTTAAGCGAGGTTCACAAGACCTCGACTATGCTTTATCGAATACGCAGAGAAATTATCTTGGTCATGCTTGTATGCTCGCACACACATCCATTTTACCCATAGGAATCCAACACGAGAGGGCGGGTCGCCACTCGATATATGTACCAACCTCCGTCCTATGGGCAAGGGCGCAATGTCGGCACACCCGTGCCGTCTGACACTGCCCTCAAATTTCTAGTTGCCCAAGACACTTGTCTTGCAAGCGCTCGCCCACACCACGACACACGCATGTGTCATGGCGTAGCTCACTTAGGTCACAAGGCCCAGGGGTGGTGGAGAGCTGACACCATGCCTATCATATAGCATATTTTGAACCATTTTCAGTCTTTGCACCAATTCATATCTTTTTGGCGAAGAATCATACGACAGCGTGGAACGTCCATCGAATGTTGTATTCACACCAAACTTGGCGAGCTAACATCTTAGCTTCATACGAACTTAACTCTAGATCCTTTTGATAAAACTTCATTTCGAGCCTTGCCATCATCGGGATGGCTCGGGGCCCTATCGTGTCCCCGCTAATCCTTGACACTGACACCTTGACACCATCGTGGCTTTGCTTCCTAATGCATCCAGCTAACAATATTAAACACTTTTCTTGGTGTGATGAATGATGTGCCATCCTCTCGAACACATCATGCCTTGTCAGGAAGTGGCTCATCAAAGCATATTCTATGAGTCAGACATCCTCCTCCATTTAATCCAGACATCGCCCTCGATGACTTAACACGGGGCATAACCACGCAGAATATGACATTCACCCCCGCTTGCACTTGACATCGCCCCTCTAATGATCCGACCTGCGATTGGCTGTTGGAAAACTAGCTAGCAACTCGTGCTTCAAAAGAATGTGATGAACGACACTCTACTTATGGGCTATCCTATCATGGACCTTCCTTCGCCCCTTTATGGACTTGGCTCGGGCCTTACCAGATAAGTATGACCACTTTGCGCGAACTAATATTATGCCTTGAACTACCCCATCAACAACTCTCCCTGGCCTTCGCGAATAGTTGGAGAAGACTCGTACTACTAGGCTCCGACCACCTGCCTTACCTTTGGAGCGCACACCCCACTCCACATCTGTCGGTTTCCCTTCAGAATCTAACGGGCATCTAGACAACATAAATCTTGCAGCTGATTAAGTTATTAGCACTACTTCTCGGCCAACTTCAATTTTCGCACACTTTGGCAATTTGGCAAAGAAACTTCTAGTCTCTCAACAGCTCAGTCGAGCTTCGCTTTGTCCAGCATGATGGTTTCTTCATGAACGGACGCTGGTATTTGAAAACTTCATCAAAAGTCATCTATTTGGCATATGGAATGACCCAAGGAACGCTTGTCCTCGCATTTAACTTGGCCTCAGCCACATTGTCCACCAACATGGACTTTCACTTTGCACAACTTGACACTTGACTGACGCATGTCGTGCTGACCCCCGACGCTTCTGCTTATAACCATTAGCATTATCTTTCTGATGATAATGACTTTTTCAACACTGTTTGCCCCACCAAGCCCTTGACAAATGGACATGGTCTTTTATAGACGAGTACGGCTCCCTCACTACATGTTTGCTCAAGATATTCGCAAGTTCAAAGAGTTGGCTTCTCCCAGCTTCACATCGACACACGACTCTCCTGCCACAATGACACTCTTGACACAGATGACTGTCTTCATGTCAACTATCTGATCTCTCTCTCAACCGATTGCACGCATAAATGTAAGATATAATACCAAATGTCACGATCACACTCTATGACTCGTGCGACACCATGATCTCATGCTCATCATGGCCAGAGGTGGACTCAAGCCCCATACTTGAATTGCCCATACTTTGTGGTACATTGGGTCATTAAGCGAGGTTCACAAGACATCGACTATGCTTCATCGAATATGCAGCAGAATTATCTTGGTCATGCTTGTATATGCTAGCACACGCATCCATTCGGCTGACAGGAATCTGAGACGAGAGGGAGGGTAGCCACTTGATATGTGTACCGACCTCCGTCCCATGGGTAAGGGCGCAATGTCGGCACACCCGTGTCGTCCGACTGTGTTCTTAGATTTCTATTCTCGAAGGAAGCCGCTCAAGACACTAGTCTTGCAAGTGCTCGCCGACACCACGACACAGGCATGTGCCATGGGGTAATTCATTTAGGCCACAAGCCCAAGGGTGATGGAGAGCTGACACCATGCCTCCTTCTATAGAACATTATGAACAATTTTCAGTCTTGTACCAATGCATGTCTTTTTTGTGAAGAATCATACGCCAGCGTGGAGCGTCCGTCGGATGTTTGATTGTCACCAAACTTGGCAAGCTTACATCTTAGCTTCATACGGACTTAACTTTAGAGCTACTCGTGAAAATTTCATCTCGAGCCTTGACATCGTCGGGATGGCTCAGGGCCCCATCGTGCCCCCACTAAGCCTTGACACTGACACCTTGACACCATCGTGACTTTGCTTCTCGATGTATCCAGCTGATACTATTTAACACTTTTCTTGTTGTGATGAATGAGGTATCATCCTCCTCATAGCATATTCTATGACTTAGGACGTGGGTCGTCAGAGCATATTCTATTACTCAGACACATAGCTCAACTAGTATTAGTGGTGCACTAACATTCACTTTATCTATGGCCGAAATACAAAATTTATTAGTCTTTGAGGGATTGGTTGAAGGTTTGATATTTGAACGTTTGAATTAAGATTTTTTTGGTCAGGTTTCGTTTGTAACATTAATTTGTAGACACTTATAATTGTGTCTTTGTTAACTCATAACCTTTTGGTAATAGTTACCTACTATTACCTCGAGGTATTATTTTGCTGACAAAAAATTTAAGAATATTAATAAATCATTAAACTTTTAATTTCTATTTAATAGATTATTGAATTTGTTTTTAATTATTTGTATTTAATTATTTTTATATTTCATAGATTAGTATTTTTTGTTAAAAAATAACTAATAGGTTAAGAAACTATCAGAAATTGTGAGAGTTAATTACATACTATATATAAAAGTGATAATTCATAACCCTAAAGATCAAATTGACAGTTTTTTTTGTTTTGTTTTTCTTTACTCCCAAGTGAGAGTAGTTTTGGAATCCATCATTAGCTGTGAAATCACTTTAGTTTTTCTTGGCTTCTTTGGTACATCGTGACTGGTACGTTTAATTAATTTGTTTGTGTTTATATAAGATTATGAATGAGAAGTATTATTGCAGCGTATTGTGGACTTTTGTGATCTAAATTACATTGAAAATGGACCCAAGTTCGATTTTTCGACAATGCCGATTTTTTTTCATTCAGAGAGGGGATAAAAGGGGCTGGTGGCAGAGGAAGAAGCGAGTTGGGGAGGATACGGAAGTTTTCGGCAATTTTGCTCAAACGAGGGAGGTGCTGTAAAATTCACTTTTGACCTTCTGTAAGGATATATCAATTTCGTGGTTTTATTCACTAACAAAATTATGAACAAACTAGCTTATATACTAATTTTGAGCATAAAATTTCCAACAAGTATATATAAACGGTAAAACAGAAAGAAAAACACGAAAAACGAACACCGAGAATATGTGGTTCGGTATGTTTGTCCTACGTCCACGAGCACTAAGGCATAGCACAATTTTATAAGAGGATTTTAATCAAGAATGAGTTCAATAATCCAAATTTAATAAAATTGCCCAATAAAATTACTTTGATAATTCAAGAACAAAGGAAAAAGGAAACAAGAATACACCTAATTGAATGAAACAAGGCCTCTTGCAACTTTTTTGAACTCCAAAGTGTCTCCAAGAAGCTTCAATTTGATGGATGGATCCCCAAACTAATCCAAAACCCTAGCCTTCAAGAAATGCACTCCAAAGGGAAGACCAGCCAAAATCCGGCCAATAAATGGCCGAAGATGGCGATGACCGCAGCTGTCGGGGCGAAACGCCATTGCTGAAATCGCAGGTGATGGCAATGGATGCCGGCCGAGACCCCCGCCTGGGGTCTCTGTTTCTGTTCTGCCTGGTGAGGCCCTCGGCCAAAGGAGTTTGAGGGGGAGTGAAAAAACCTCCCCATTTTGCTTTCTCTCTCTTACAAACCTTTGAGTAAATTATTCAAATACCTCTCTCTTTCCTTCTATTTTACTCCACACCACTTTGCTCTTTGAAATTTCCTTCCAAGACTTAAACACAACTAAGTCTCTTAAATTGACAATTACCACTAAAATAATTGTAAGTAAAATCAAAAGCTTAAGGATTATGTTAATGGAACAACTTATTTATACAAATAAAAGTAAGTGACAATATAGACTTGGCAACATATTATAAAACTAAGACCTTCTAACCAATTTTACCAACCTAATAATCCAATTAATTAACCTAATTATTATTAACTATTTGAGGTAGAAAATGATGTTTAATTAAAAACAATAATCCTAATTAAAGTCTAGACAATTTTCTAACAAACAAACGAGGGTAGGGAAGAGGTTACCATAGATGCATCCATGGCAGGAAATTTTAAAACGGCTGAATTAATTGGGGTGGGGGAGGGGAGGCGAAGAATCAGGATGTTTTATTAGGAAGTTCGAAGAAGATGGAAATTGGCTTTACTGAGGGAGAGGGGGTTATGAAAATGTTGAAGGAATGAGAGAATTTTGAATGTGTGGTCTCTATCTCTTCATCATGCAAGAAATTATGACTTTGTTGGAGGCTAGTATCGGATGTTATACTTTTTTTGGTGGAACCCATGCAGGATATTACTTATCCAAATGGTTTAACAACAAAAGTTCTAAATTGGAATTTTAATTGAAATTGTGGCTATTGTTTTTGTTCCATGTTCATTAATGACACGCCCGTTTATGGAGGGGCACCCAACATTATAAAAATTTTAATGTGAATGTTGGAGGGCTGGGTAATCTTTGAACAATTTGGAATCTCAAGAAAGTAATTGCACTTTCTAGGCCCAATGTGCTCTTTATTTCTGAAAGCAAGTGTGGTGGTAATCGAGCTATGGTTGTTAAGGCTCAAATAGGTTATGGTAATGTGCTTCATGCATGTTGACTTGGACAACACCACTGGACATGGGATGCTGTCCTTTATGGATGCTTTCTATTGATATAACCAGATCAAGATGGCCGAGGAAGACCGAGAGAAAACGGCGTTTATCACCATATCAGATAGGAGGGCACATTCTGTTACAAGGTGATGCCGTTTGGTCTAAAGAATGCCGGGGCTACGTACCAGGTTGAAAATTCTGCCAGTCTCTATAGTTTTTATTGATATGTCTATGTGCTCATACAACAATTTTTTTATTGATGTGATGGTTACTAGTAATGAGGGTAATGGCGGTTCACAGGTTTTTATGGAGACCCGTGTTCTACTAAGAGGATATTTTTGTGGGAACTATTACCACGTCTTAGTGGAATGTTTAATGGTCTGTGGCTAATATCATGTGATTTTAATGAATTAATGTACAAACATGAGAAATTGGGAGGTTTAGAAAAATCTCAAAGTCAAATGGAAGATTTTCGTGATGCAATTTAGTTTTGTGAATTGTTTGATATAGGTTTTAAGGATCTAATTACACCTGGTATAAAACTTTTAATAAGCAAGTTTGTTTTGAAGGAAAGGTTGAACAGAGCGCTATGTAACTCAGCTTTCTTGAATATGTTCTATTTCTCAGCAGTGTAATATCTTGATTTTTTGGGGTCAGATCACTGCACAATTGAGGTTAGTGTCTCTTCACACCCTATAAATTTGGGTGCTAAGAAGAACAAAAAATTTTCGGTTTAAAGAGATTTGGGCTATTGCAGACAGAATATTATTCGATTGTGAAAGATACATGGATGAGTTTGACTAGTCAAAGGTCTACTGATTATTTGAGGGATATTTTTGTAAAACTCTATTCATGTAAGCAAGCGTTATCTAGATGGGGTGTGCAGAAGAAAAGAGGTTATGATAGAAACTTCTTTTAGATCGAGAACGAATTTTCAAAAAGAAATTGATTCTAATAGAGATGTTCAAGAACCAAGGCAAACACTTGAGAGTTTGTTGAATGAAGAGGGAGTTTATTGGCACTAACGATCCAAAGTTGACTGGTTGAAGTGGGATGACATAAACTCTAGGTAGTTTCATTCTTATGCCTCTTAAAGACGCATGGCGAATATGCTTGACAAGATTTGTCGAGAGGATGACAAGTGGGTGTTAAATGAAGCTGAATTGCGAGAGGATGCAAGTATTTTACTAAGTTGTTTACATCGAATATTGAGGATGACATAAATGAGGCTCATCAAGTTGTCTTTAACGCGGCTAGTTCTCCTTTTAATTCTCATTAGATTTCATTCTTGTCCCGCTCTTATTCTAAAGACGAGGTGCTTGCTTCTTTAAAATCTATGAATTCTTTGAAAGCTCTAGGTGTTGATGGTCCTACAGTTTTGTTTTTCAAAAAATATTTGTTCACTGTTGGGAAGGATGTGTTAATATTTGACTTAGGGGTTCTCAATGAAGGAAAACTAATGAATGAAATTAATCAAACAACTATTACGTTGATCCATAAGAGCTAAGCTGCTTGTTATATAAAATATTTTCAACCTATCGGTTTATGTAATGTGATTTACAATTTGATTTAAAAAAATGGTGGAAAATCGACTTAAGGAATCATTGAATGATGTTATTTAGCTACTTTGTCCCATGTAGAAATATTTCTAATAATACGTTATTGGGGTTTGAATGTAGTCATTCTCTAAGGGAAGAAGGAGTGAAAATTCTAGGGTGGCTACTCTTAAGTATGATAAGAGTAAGGCCTATGAAAGAGTGGAGTAGAGTTTTATACAAAGATTTATGACTAGTTTAGGATTTGCTTCAAGTTTTATTGCATTAATTATGAAGTGTATTATGTTAGTTACATATAATTTTAATATCAATGGTGGTAGATGTGGTACAGTTATTATGTTAGTTACTACTTATCAGTTCTACTTTTTTCATAAGGTTTATCTTGAATTCTTAGTTGAATGGAACAAAAGAAAGAGATTACTAGACTGAAAGTTGCACGTCGATCACCCTCAATTACTCATTTATTCTTTGTTGATGACTGTCTTTTAGTCTTTAAGGCCAATAAAATGGAAACAAATAATATTTAGAATGCTTTGCGATTATACTCTATGCTGACAGTCCAAGAGAGAAATTTCAAAAAATTTGCTATATGTTTTAGTCCAAATTCTAAAAGCTCTAATATTGATGGGTTGGTTGGGCAGCTAAATGTTAATAAAGTGGATTTTCATGCCAAATATTTGGGGATTCCTATATCTTTTTAATCCTCTAAGAAGCTTTCTTTTATGTTTTTGAAGGATAAATCGTGGAAACTGCTTTTTTAAATGGAAGCAAAAATATTTTTCAGCTAAGAGGATGGCGTTTAATTATGGATCCAGAGTCTCTTCGAAGTTGTTCTTCAAGCTCTAATGGTGAATTGAATGAAAGGTGGTGGAATGCATTGTGGAGGAGCAATTTACAAAGTAAGGTAAAAAACTTTTATTTGACGCGTCTTTAATAATTTTGTTCCTATTAGAGCAAATCTTAATAAACATGGAATTATCGTTTATGTGTTGCATCCACGTTGTAAAAAATTTCTAGAGACCATTTTAAATGCAATTTGGCAATGTAAAAAGGCAAAGTCTAATTCGCAGGGCAGCTCATTTTTGAACTATGATATTCTTATAAATCTAAATGAGACTGCTGATTTGTTCAGATGGTTTTTTGAAAAACTACCAATTGCTAAAATGGAAGAATTTTTGTTTATGTGTTGGTGTCTAAGGCATGAAAGAAAAAACAAGATGGTTTGGTTACCACGACCAAGGCATCAATGTGGGAACACATTTTAGTTTTAATTGGGAGTATTGTTGTCATTTTTTAGATGAATATATACAAACAAGAGTTAGTTTTTGTGATGTAGCTGCAAGTCAAATTGGAACTTCTCTACGTCAGAAGTTTTAGTCTCCTTTAAGAAACGAGAATTATAAATTGAATATTGATGCTGCTATCAATAGGAGGAGAAAAGAAGTGGTTATGGAGTTATTATTCGTAATTACAATGACGAGGTAATGTTCTCAGTGACCTAACTGGTTCAATGGATAGTTGATCTAAAAATTGCGGAAGCTTTACAAATTAGAGAAGGTGTGGAAATGGCTTTTGAATTGCGTTTCCAACAAGTTGAGGTGGAGTCTGATTCTTTGTGTATGATTAAGTTGTTACAAAAACATTGCAAGAACCAATCAGAGGTTGGACGAAATTTTAGAAACACTACATCTAGCAAGATATTTATGATTTATCTCTTTCAAATGGTGTAATCAGGAGACCAATATGCTTGCCCATAAACTAGTGCAAATGGCTAGTATTGACAATCATAATGGAAGATGGATAAAAGAATGCCCAAACAATCTAAACGACTTATATCAACGAGACAAGAGAAAAATTATTGTCCCCTGCAGGAGAATGTTGAATTCCTTGTAATTTCATTTTATGAATTTCTTGTAAAAAAAAAATAAAAAACCAAACATGAGAAAAACTCTCATATACTCGCCTTGGTACCAAACCCCACATTGGGAAGTGAGCGACTAAAAACCAATGAACTAATTGAAATAGAGATCAGAATCAACAATAAACCAAATTGAGTCAAAGACATTAAGTATTAGGATTTATAAATCCCGATAAAGGTCGAAGAAAACAAGTCAACTCTTCGACAATTAACTTATAACAAGCTTTTGGGAATAACCCTTAGAACATTAAATATCTTAGGAACAAGATTCCACCAAAATAAAATCGGGAGGAATGATATCACATGAGAACCATCGTATACTAAATCAGAAATTAATGATTGAACGAATCATCAACAACCTAGCCAATCATTCAAAAACGAAAACCACCCCACTACAATTACCGAAACAAAAATAAACTAATAAACAAACAAATCTAGAAATAACAAATAAAGCAGCAAACAACCCCTCATAAACATCCTCTAAACAATCCAACCAAATAAGCATCCTCTTTAAAGGTCACATGAAACAATCTGTCAATTGAATCTCCAAAAATTAGCCTAGCCCTTACAAAGGACCCACTTAACAACCATCTCATCCCTGCCAGTCACACTACCACCTGACTGACTACACACCAAGACTCTTCCTGTTACGTTTCTTCATCAACTCTTCGACCAACTCAAGAAGTCAACACCGACGAGATAGATTTGGAAGCACTCATCAATGTAAGCAAAATGGAACTGGGGCCACCCTTTAGTGCTAGCGGACCAAACCTAAAACCACCTTTTAATGCCAGTGACTAAAACTTGAACCTATTCTTGGCCACCCTTTAGTGCTAGTGGACCAAACCTAAAATCACTAGAGTTATCTAGCTTACTTTTACCTCTTATTCATGCACTTTAAAGGTTAATATTATGAGAAACGCATAAGAATAGAAAGTAATTAGGCTAAGAACACAACTTAGTAATTTAGGTATGTTAAATATAGAAAGTACGGAAATTGCACTTTTATTATGTTAAATTGGATATTTTTATCATTTTATTGTTAAAGTCTCATCAAAGTTAGAAGCATTCATATTAGTATAGGAATACAAGTTGGTTAGGACAATGCCAATGTTGACCACATTCTCAATGTTAGTCGCATTTTCGCATTGCTGACCACATTCTTATTACTAGACGCATTCCAATGCTGAGCGTATTCCTAAAGAACAATGCAGATTTTCAGAGTGACAACGCATAATGATTCTGCTGGTCGCATTCTACCCACATCCGAATTAAAGATTGAAGAAACATAAATTATCATTTTACGCAGATCAAAGATGGTTTGACCGACCAAATATTTGTTGCTGCTTGCCCAAGAAAAAGTAATCTGGCAGCAAGTCAAAGACCACAAAAAATAGCACATTTATCCGACGAAGTGATGGTTGGGTGATAAAAACATGGGAATTTCTGGCCTATATAAAGGACCATCATTAGCAAGCTCAAGTCGTCGAAGTTTGAGTCAGCGTGTAAGTCAATGTTTGTTTGATTTCTAGTAAAAGAAGGTGAGAGAGTGAATTGCCCATTGCTAGGGACATTGTTATTGCGCAAGACATTCTAACCAACTTAATTGACACGAAGTTGAAGTGCAAGATAGATGCCTTACCGTCCCAACATTCATATGAGTGACACACGTGTAAGGGATAATTTCTCTACTATTCATTTTCTGACTTATCTTTCTGATCATTTATGTAACATACTTTATTTTTAATGCAATTTAATTTATTTACTTCTTTGCTTTACATTTATGCTTTTATTTTCTGTGTAAATGATGTTGTAGTCTTGTATAGAGGTTATCTACTATGTAATAGGAACATAATCAAATGCTTGGTCATGCCATTAATGCTACATGCATTCTCGTTGAGTATTTGCAAGGTATGTTTGAGTAGGTTGGTGATGACAATGTAGAATTTATATTTACAAAGTATGTTAACTAACTAGGTCAGCCAGTCATCCACTTATCGTTTACGCTTTACTATGCTATCTTGATTGAAGGAGGTAAAATGAAAAGTCCTTATTGTTGTTATTAGGTTCATTGCTTAACTTGACTAGTAGGTTTAGGGAGGGTCCCTCATAGCCATCCGACTAATGAATACAAAACACTTTCTTAATTCTGGGAGCATTAAGAGAGAATGTACATTCGGGAGAAGGCATTGATGTGCATTATAAACATTAATCTCTACCATGCTGCTTTTCTTAGCTAATTGATTTCAATACTTTAATGATTTATATACTTAATTTTAGTTATCATTCCTATCACTTATCAATGCATGCTTAAACAATAGGTATTGGGCTTAATGTTTTTTTTTTTGAAATAGACTTAATGTTGTTCGACTAAAGGCAATGTCAGCTGCATTGAGTATGTATTATGCATTTACACTTTAATTCAATATCCCAACCCACCTCATTATTGAATGTTAAATTTTTTGAACCAGAATATAAAATTACTTCGAAGATCAGTCCTTGAGGAGATGACTTGGAAAGTTATTAATTGATATAATTGACAGCGTACACTTGCATTTCATAGGAATGTTATTTTGTAATGCTTAAGATGTTCGTGATGCTTTCCGCATTGTTGTTGTGTGCCACATTTTGATTTATTTCATTACGTTGCTCTGTTAATCCTCCACATCAATCCTCAAGAAGGCTCTAGCACTACCCTTCAAAGCTGGCAAGCAGAAGAACCACCCTTCGCGACCAGGCTCACGAGGGGCGGGGGGGGGGGGGGGGGGGGAATTA
>JBBMEG010004205.1:24183-38523 GCA_037832605.1 Cyclanthera cordifolia | reverse complement strand
TTAATATGAGATTTGATAGAAGAACAATAACTTACTACCAATATAAACAAAGAGTTGCGAAGGAGTAATGGTTTACCGTTCTTCTTATACAAAAAACTAAACAAACCTAAGGTAGTTACATTCATAGTTGAGAGAAATTGAGTTAGTATAATTTCTTAAATCAATGCGAATTTTTAAATCCATACATATCCCACTTAGTTTAGCTTATAATATATATGGGTGTGTGAGATTTGATTATCATAATATTTGTTTTAGTCTATTTAATTATCTTTTTGAGCTCTATAAATTTGTAAAATTAACAAATAAAAAAATTATAACATATTAAACTCAAACTTGTTAGCACATGTTCCTTATCAATATATTAAAAATATATATTGTTAGTTAATTTATAGATGAATATGATATTATTCTTTAATTTTAGTTGGATTAAACCGAGTTAACAACTGGTCAATTGGAGAATTGAACCAATAAAAATTAAAATTATAAAATTAATTTCAAAAAATTTGTAATCTAATCTAACTTTTGGGTTTAATTTGGGCAGTCCATGTTGTTGGAGTTTGAACTTCATTTTAAAAATACAAATTATGATATCATAACCTTCCTCCGATTTGAAACGCACTAAAAAATGCCACTTGAAATGTTATCAAATTTACCCGCTGTATAATTTAGTGGAGCATGAAAAATCACTGCTATTTTCACATTAAACAAATTAAATAATTATTAAACAAAATCGCTTGAATAATTAAATCATTAGGTTCATTACACCACTATCTTTCTCACTATATATTTATTTTGATATTTCCACTATCTCTCATTAATGTTTTACGCATGTATTTCTCCACTATGGATTGCCCGACTTAAAATTGTTGCATCCTTAAAAAAACTTTAAATTATTGTATTTTTTATGAATAAATTATGATAAGTAATAAAATAGCAAACATTAACCATATAAGAGACATACATTTCCGAAGGCAGCAATTATAAATGAGAGTTTATTTTAAATAATTATAAATTTTAATTTTAATAGTATATCGTTTAAGTTGTAGATAATAATTAATTTGGATGACGATTTTTGTAGAGAGGTTACGACCTGTAATTAGAAATTATAGATAATTTTAAAATGTTAGAAATAAATGGGTTGATATGAATTAATAGAAATAAATGATTATAAATTAATTGATAGAAACCAATGATACTTTTAGTAATTACAATAGCTCGAATTTTGTTTGAAAAGTAGTTAATAAAAACTCATTTGTATAATAACTCCAAAATAACACAAAACAAACACTTTCTTAAAGCTTTTAAGCATATAGATGTGACACATCGACTCTAAATTATTTTAAAAATATCAAATTAAATAATCAATACGGATGAGATGTAAATAAAGTATCACACATTGATTAGAAGAACGAAAGATTATTGTTATATAAATGATAACAACCATTTTTATTGATACGAGATCTTTTAAATAAAACAAAAAATAAAATTATTATTAATGTAGATAATTGGCAGGATTAAAAAAATATCATACGGCATCGTTTTATTTCTAGATATCCTAACGAGGACCAGAACCTCCCTACACTTCACAATATAAATACACGTCAAAATCCCCAAATTCAAAATCTCAATATTCCCTGAATTAAAAAAAAAAAAAAAAAAAAATTAATTTTACCTTCCTTTTCAAATTTCTTCAAGCATGAGCCCCAACACACCGGAACGCGGCGGCTCCACCTCCATCTCCAGCGGAATCGCCGTTCTTGCGACGCCGAGGCGAGCGGCGGCGACCTTGCTCGTCTCTCTATCGACTCTGATAACGCTCTGTGCAAAACAAGCGAACAGAGCATCGAAAAAGCTTCAAACGAAACTGAAACCGAAGCAATTTCCGAGATTAGATGACCGTCCGAAGAGGTTTCTGAAGAGCATCAGCAGCACAGCGATCACGCTGATGACGAGGAAGAAGAACCACGGCGGCGGCGAAGCAAAAGATGAGTGGGGAGACGGCGGAGTGTGGCGGAAGACGATCTTGATGGGGGATAAATGCGAGCCGTTGAATTTCTCGGGCGTAATTTATTACGACAGTAACGGAAAGCAGCTGAACGAAGTGCCTCTACGCTCGCCACGTGCCAGTCCCTTACCTTCCTTTCTTGCAACCAATCACCCACCAGGTACTCTGAGTTAGAACGGGGTTTCTGTAGATGCCTTAACGTCACGCGGCGGTGATTTCGTGTAGGTCACCTACGTCTGTGATTGGATCGGATGTGGCCTCCTTTTTGGCCGTGTTTTTCTTTTTACAAATGTCTATGTTTGTTAGTAGATAGAGTGAAAGTAAATTTTGAAGTGTATGTCAAACATATATTGTATTTTGAAAGTAATCTTTAAAATCATCTAAAAAATCAAAATTATTATGAATATATTTCAACAAAAAAAAAAAACAACTAAAATCAAAATTATTATGAATATATTAACCAAAATTAATGGGGTCGATCGTATGTTAGGTCGAGGAGAGGAAGTAGATGAAGAAAAGTAAATAAAACAATTTAGAAATATGAAGTATTTATCTAGTAATTTATGTTTTAGAGACTAGATATATATATATTTTAGATTTATGTTTATGAATGAATATATTTATTTTATATAAATATTGTTATAAAATTTAATTTGATGTTTGGGAGAAGTTGAATTAAAAATAAATTAAGAGTTAAAATTTTTATATTCCTTCGCAATAACAATTAGGTTGTTAGTTTAAATTTACTTTTTTTTCAATATCATTAAACTAAAAATTAAAGTAAATTTTTTTTAAGAATTAGTTCATCAATAATTCACGATTCTCTTTTTAAAGTCAGTAGTCCATGATTTTTCTTTAATTCAACAGCAATTTTAAATTAGAAGATTAAAACTTCTAAAATGTTAACGGTTATTTTGAATTAGAAGATTCAAACTTTCTTATTTAAGAAAAAACAGCAGAGTATATTATTATTATTATTGTTTATATCAAAGCCAGATTAAATTATTGATTTGAGTATAAGTGTACAAGTCTTTAACTATAACTTGAATTCTGTTGATTTTAATATTTGAAAAACAATTCAACTTTCTAAAGATTGAGACATAGGTTTTAAAAAGTGATCGCTTCGACCAAATGTATGAGGTCAGATGATAAAAGTTCCTTGCCGACTTAGATACTGCTAATATAAGTGATAATATAAATAATTATATTTCATTTAAAATACTACAATCACTTTGAACTTTTTAATTAATGACAATTTATTGAATGTATATTCTTTTGATGACACACCTTATATCACGATTTCTTTTTTTATCTACCTTATAAATTCATATTCAATATGTAATTGAATACTAAACAATCTGAGTCGATGTGAGCATTAGCTGCATCAATCTCAACTCTTGATTAAGAGGTTAGGGTTCACATTTTATTGCAATTGTTGTTGTAAACTAAAAGAAACAAAAACTAAACAATTGATGCTCATTTCAGGGAGGTTTTAAGTTTCATTTAAACGGTTAATTAGACTAACAAACAAATAATTTGATTGTTTTTGTTGTTGAAGAGGAGTAGATAAATTGAGAGTTAATACCAATTTCACGAATCGAAACCGTGACGCTGGTGTTGAACTGAAATAACACAAAATAATGAAATCACTGCGCCACTGATCCATCGGTATAGAGATTCAATTGCGAAACTATACATAAAAAATGCTGTAATTCAGATAAAATGGATTGCAATTACAGCTACAAAATTTCATCTATTTTTATGTGTCATGTATAGTTCATAGAAAAAAAAAAGTAAAAAAAAAAAAAAAGAAAGAAGAGAAATTCCAATACAAACATATCATTATTAGTGAGTGGAGTTTGAGATAAATAAATAAGAACAGAGTCCACCACCTTTTTTTTTTATTTTTTTATTTTTATTTCTTCCATCTCCAAATGACCGCATAAGGATCTGGGCATATTCTATATGAAATTTTCCGCGGAACAATTTCAGGAGCTCTGCAAAATATATGCACTTAATTATCGAACTATGAAATTCTAATGCGTGTCACACTTTTATAATTAAATTAAATCGATTAAGCTTACTGTAATTTAGCAATCTCTATCTGGGAAAAGCCCATGTTGCTTGAACTCTCCATAGCTATTACTTCCATATGTTTATCTTTTTGTGAATACTCTGTTGAGGATGTTGCTTGTTTGACTGCTACAACTTTGCAATTGAATGCCGTTGCTAAATCATCTTCGGCCATTGCCATCCTATCGACAAACCATTGGGTTATCAGCTTTCTTCTTCTATTGATTCAGAGGAAATAAAAAAAAAATCATGTAAGTCGATATTGTTCTATATTTATTTATTCACGTCATGTTTACTTAATTGCAAATTGTTAGTGAGTTATGCTCATTCTGACTTCTTCGATATCTGGAATCTATAAAACAACTCAAAAACCAATATTCTAACACATACCACATGATTTAAAATCCCTCAAGTTTAGGAAATAAAAGGAAAGCTAGCTCATTTTGTGTGGATGAGATGAAAGAGAGTCACTGAGATTAGATGGGTTCCATTCAATATTCATAAAAACATGGATGTTTCAGGCTCATATTAAGTACTTTTATTAGAACCAGGCTCGCATTAAGTTTGACCAAACAAAAAGAAGCCACTAAAGTTTTAATATTAATTTAATTGGGTAACACACACAGACACGTATATGGTCGATAAATTAACTCATAGTGTAACTTTTGCCCAAACTAGAAATAGTTTAATTACCTAAAGATCAGTGACTTTAACTTTATATCTCTTTTGTTTAGAGATTTGAATAAATCTATATTCGACAAAAAAGAAAAGGAAAGAGAGGCTAGGAATAGTATTATCAGTCATCAAATGATTTCCAAGACTACTACAATGAAAAAAAAAAAAAAAATTAAGATTCTATTAATTTTTTCTGTGTTCATAGTCAAACATAATAGCGGGTTTGTTTCGCGGTATTAGCAAATTATTATAAATGAGATATTAGAACTCTATCTTCAAACTACAATATCCAAACGAGACATTGTAATCATTAAAAATAATCACTAATTTTTAACCACTCAAAATCATACTTTTTAAATTCATCCAAACAAACAATTGTCTACAGTTCTCCTACAAGCAAAAGAACATTAGTTCAATGATATCGATGTATGTCCAAGGACCATGAACTCGGTGTATGTCCAAGGACCATGAACTCGGTGAGTTCAAAAATCCCCAAATCTGAAAAAAAAAACCCTACAAAAACTATCATTTAAACAAGATATTGAATGCAATATCTCTACAAATAACCACATGTCATTATTTAAATCCAAATTCTAATCACTAAAAATGATCATTTATTTATAATCGTTCGAAATAATCATTCTTCCCTTTGATATGCACATTAGTAAAGAAAAATAAAAAGAAAACGGAGCAGTCTTCCATAAACCTATTTAGGCAATTATCATGGCAATCACATAATAAAACAGAGATAAAAATCTAAATCCCCCCAGGTAATCTGCTAACCTAACGAAGTTATAATCCTCTGTTTATTTACCTTCAAACATCAAGAAGATAAAATCCCTCCAATCCATTTCGTTTAATTAATGGCCTATCAGGATCATAATCAATCCATATTCACATACTCCCAAGCAAAAGCTAATCCATCAACCTCATTGTTTACTTTTTTTTAATCCTAATTAAAATGTGTAATATTTGATTTGTTTTGAAAACTAACTTGTACAGAAAGCTATGGTCATGGAGGCCAACCACAAGGACGGAAGCGCCAATTTCTCCGATCATGGCTGCGATCACTCTACCTTCTTCATCGCCTTCCGTGACAATAATCTCCACCTTTGTCTGTAACATAACCTATAAAATAATCATGGTTACTCAGATCGATAAACAAGGGAAAAAATAACCAAATTCGTAATCGGACAACTCACATTGGGGAAAGCGGCGGCACAGAGTTCTTTGAAATTTAGGGCTAATTGATATCCCTTCAATCGGAGATGACGGGTTTTGGAACTTGTAGAAGAGGGGAAAACATGAAGAAGAGTAATCAAATCGCCATAACGCATTAGGTTATTCAGCGCCCATTTCAATGCGGTTCTTGAAGCTTCAACGTCCTCAACAATCACCGCGATTTTCCTCGAATCCATCGATTAGGGCATGGGAGAATCACAATCGCAATCGCAATCGCCAAGGTTTTGTAAGCCAGTGATAGGATTATGGAGTTGGAATCCATTAAATTGAGCGACCCCAATAGAATAGCTGGAAAAATTCTGTAATGAATCAGACTGGGATTTTGCTGTCTGTTGATGTTTCAAGTTTTGACATTATTTCTTGAAGTGTAACACTAGAAAATGAATTTAACCTTTCTGCCGCGTTTGTCGGGCTCGTCTTTTCCCACACTTGGCTCGGACTTCAATGGCGGAATTTTATCATCTCTCGCTAGTCTGCCATTCATGTCTATTGCATATTGATACGCTCTTCCTTCAAACCCCCCATTAAATAGGTAAATAATTATTTTGTTTTTTGTTATTAATTTTTTATTTTTAAGTTTATATTTACTTTAAGTAAGTAGATGAATCGTGATGAGATGAAGTAAAAAAAAGTAATTTTTTTTTTTTTTTTTTTGTAAGAATCAATCACATACCAATTCAAACGATCATAAAAAAAAGAAAAGTAACCGAGTTATACCAATTCAAAAGGGGTAACCCCTTGTTAACTGTCTCCACCTAAAGTTCTCACTTTCTCCCTCCCACGTCTCTCTCCTCAATATCTTCCATTTCTCCACTTCCAACAAACTCCCTCACTCTCTATTTAAACCCTTTTCAAATCCTTATTTTTCTTAATTTTAACTTCCACATACAAAACACACACAAAAATGGGTTCTACTCCTCCATTAGCCTTGTTCATCGTCTCTCTGTTTTTCCACTTCTTCTCTTCAACTTGCACTGAATTCCTGGTCGGCGACAAAGACGGCTGGGCTGTTCCTAAACCAAACGAAACGGGTCGATACAACAAATGGGCTTCCCATAACAGATTCAATGTCCACGACACCCTCCGTCAGTACATTACTTCTTTATTTTCTTAATTTGCTGATACTCTGTTCTGTGTGAGTTTGAAATTACCCTGTTTTTCAAACACCAAATCATTGACTGACTGTTACGTTGTTAGATTTCAAGTACGAGAAAGATTCAGTGATGGAAGTGAGAGAGGAAGAGTACAAGCAATGCATTTCTTCAAAGCCTCTGTTTTTCGACAGCAATGGCGACACGGTGGTGAAGCTGGAAAGACCAGGGCTGTTCTATTTTATAAGTGGGGTTTCTGGGCATTGTCAGAAAGGTCAGAGAATGATAATCAAAGTGTTGGAGCCGATCAGCCCTCCCCAGCCACCAGCTGCTCAACCCCATGAGAACAACAGTGCTGCTGCAGTCTCTGTCTCTGTTTCATCTTTAATGTTTGGAATGTTCTTCATGTTCTTGCCTTTGTTTCTTTTCGTTTGAATCTGTTTTGTGATTTTTTTAGTATTAATGGGTTTTTTAGGCAACGTTTGTGGTTTGGTTTTCAGTTAGGTTTGTAGGAAAGGGTCAAAGGGATTGGTTCATTCATCTTTATCTATGGCGTTTTGGATGAATTTTTACATATGTTTTGATTGGTGAATGAACACTCATAGATATGAAATATGTAAACTAAAAGATTACACATGTATAAGAAGATAAATTAATTAAACAAATTAATAAATAACATGCTAATAAATATGTAATCTATGTTCATGCATAGTTCATTATTCATCATAGAAAATGTACTCCCCTACATAAATTCCGATCTCAAAATACATGGCTTTAGAAATAAAGGAACTACAAACGCCTCCACAAAGATATCGAAGTGTTGAAACTTCAAATGCCTAGAAGCAGTAAGGTCATGAAGCGAAGATGAGGTTTTTCAACACTGATAATTTATTTTAATTCAAATCTATAATTATTTTATTTAAATGAACCTAATACTTTCTATTGACCATATTTATTGTGATAGGCATATTCAAAGGACTTGGAGAAAAAACAAATTAAAAAATACAACTAAAATAATTAATTCAATTCAAAAACCAACTCAAAGTAGAGAAAATATCAGGACCCAACATAAATTTATAACCCAAGAACTTATAAAAAACACAGCAGGTTAAGCTACTGATGAGATATATTATACTCGAGTTCTGTTTCAAAGATTTACAGCACAATGTAATCAATAAGTTGTCTAATGCGAACAAAATTCCTAAACTATGAATTTTCGGAAACAAAATCGCGTCCGCTAACCAGACAATCTTAAGAACAACATATGATCACATAAATCAATCACCAACCAAGGAGACAGCAGTTCAGTTAGTGCCTTACAAATTGTCTCCCATAGGGATTGTTCTCACTAAATCGTTTCTTCCTGGCCCCAGCTACATCCCGCCCCATCTTCCTGAATTTAGATGCACTGCTGTCTATGTTAATGTTCACCTTTGGAGGGTTTGAAAAGCAGAATGAAGCAGCAATCGCCTGTTCATTCACATACAACAATTCTATGGTCAAAAGAAAAAAAATCAAGGAATCATATCAACAATTGGTATAAATATGTGACCGATAACTTATTAACTGCTGGCCATGGATTCAAATCCCTTGCTTCCCGTGGTTGAACTAAAAAAAACTTATCCCAATTCTAGCATAGAAGTTTGTGACATGACAATGATTATGACAAAATATAAAAATTTTCAAATGAATAAAGATGAACTAGTCATATAACATTAACCATCAAATTTTAGTAAGATCGATGCTAAGGTTTCAACACATGATGAAAAGATATTAATCGGTACCTGCATATCAAGGCGGTGGACATTAAAAATGTCTTTCATAGAGTGAGAATTGTAAGCTAATATATAGGATCTGTAAGCTTCTTTGGCCGACTTGTTCAAATAATAATTACTACCAACCAGCTTCTCCTGCAACGTTCAAAAGAGTTCAATAATTCATATTTCTGTGCCTGTACTTGTGCTACAGCTGAGAGGACAAGGGACTTTACCAAATGAGACTGTACGTTGGCCAATTTTTTATCACTAAACTCGTACTCTTTGACAGGAACTTTTGCTGCCTGACAATATGACATGAACAAAAAAATATATAAGGGAAGAACACTCACGTAACTATCTTAATCTCACCTATGAAAACAAGCTCCTGTAATCAAAAGTTCAAAATATCATGCTTCACATTAACAAAACTGTAAGGACTTGAGTTTTATTTGGTTTTGGCGTTCCTCAAATACTACTCAACTCCTAAGAGGAAGACAACTCGACACAAAAAGTGAAAACGATTCAAAATACAGTTTCAAAAAAAAAGCTAGACCTTCAGATAACGGAGAAACTGAAGCTCTTCTGGAATCAAGAAAAGTAGCGCATTTCCTTTGCTACCTTCACCTCGAGCTGTACGACCAACTCTGTGAATATATTCCTAAAAACAATCATTTCACACAAAAGATTAAACTCAGTTAGTATGGAAATTACAACTACACGAAATGACAAATGAGTGCAATTAAGACATGCACCTTGGGTTCATCTGGAGGATCGTACTGCACAATCCAATCCTGAAATATACAAAATAAGCACAGAGAACCAACAACGTTAAATATTAAGGTACATGTATTATCCTTTAGCTCAATAATTTGAGTAAGAATTTTCAATATGCCTATCCGTAATGAAATAGAATTCATATGGCAGTTACGAAGAAATTACAAATTTTAAACATCCTAAATTAATTGACATCTTTAAACAAACATAACTATTCAAGCCCCACAAACCAAAACAAACACCATAGAACCAAATAACACAAAATATAGAATCACAGCAAACAAAGAGACAACATGAGCAGTATGTAGCTATGTTGTCAAGAAGTAGCAATGAATTGATATAACTTTAAAGAAGAGAACTTACAACAGAAGGGATGTCAAGTCCACGAGCAGCAACATCAGTACATAGTAGAATCCCTGTCTCAGCCTTGTTGAAGGCAAAAAAGGTAGAAGTTCTCTTCTGCTGCTTTTGCTTTCCATGAATATCCATACAATCAACCTTAATGTATCTAAGAAGATCCGCATGGAATGTGACAGAGTTACAAGACGAGAAGAAGACCATAACTTTCTTGGATAAATTTCTCTTCAAGAAGGAATATAGAACAATGAATCTTTTAGAACTGGGCACAACACAATAACCTTGTTGCAGCCCTTCGTTGGTGGCCTACAACAACCGAAATGGCATTCAATCAATTTATCAAAAGTAAGACTAAGGAATAGCATATTACAAAGGTAGTTTGCATTACCTTTCTTCTGCCATCATCCACATCAATATAAATAGGAGTTGACTGAAACGACAAGCGGACAAGATCTTCAACCTGTAGTATATTTATTTTTTATTTTGTTGAGAGGATTGGTGAGGGAGAGAACCAAAATGAATACACATAGTCAAAGAAACAGAAGTGTGATAGAAGTACATACATCAATGGTAAAAGTGAATAAAACACATAGAAAGAAGAAGCGTAAGAGTTAAACAAACCTTCTGTGTTTGGGTCGCTGAGAACAAAGCAGTCTGTCTATTCTGTAAATTAGATACAATACAATCAGACTACAATATTCCACCACAACGAGAAAACCCACCCCCTTCCCTAAACTACCTTAACCTCATTTGCTATGATAAGACACGCCAGGTGATGTGAAAACTTAAAATAATTAATAATATTAATCATGAGAAATACAAATTTAGGCAATTATGAATACCGTAGGTAGGAGCTTTATAATTTGTTTCATTTCCTCCTCAAAATTGGTTTCCAATATCCTGTCAGCTTCATCAATTATGAGGCACTGCAAAAAAAAATCCAAGTAAATATTTTCACCGACATATTTATAAGATTGAGTAAAACATAAAAGTAAATTATAAGTATGATTAATGAGTTAGACAATGCAAATTCAAGTAATTAAAGATAGTAAATAAAATTTTAAATCTTTTTAGAGGTGACAAATCCATCTTAATTGATGTACAAGTCTAGAGAATGACATAGATTCTTATCCAAACAATAGAGGCTGGAAAAAGGCAATAAATTAACAGACCACATTTTGGCTGAAACAAGATTTACTTGGTACTGAGAAAATGAAATTCCAATAAAATACATCAACAATGACAAGTAAATGAAATACAGGCCACATTACCTTCAAACTTTTGAACACAAAATTCTTGGTATGCTGAAGATGGTCCAGAAGTCGACCAGGGGTTGCTACTAATAAATTGACCCCCTTTGTAATACGATCAGCTTCAGCTTGTCTGCTAGAACCACCAGTAACAAGACCAAGTGTCTGTGAATGATATTTGAGAAGCTCTTTTGCCACTTCATGGGTCTGAATTATTAAAAATAACCAGTACAGATAATTTAAAAAGATCTAAAGTGGAAGGAAAATTGAATATGAGGAGAAATGCGGTATGGGGAATAGTTTTTTTTCAACCTGTATTGCAAGCTCCCTTGTTGGGCAAATAACAATAACACCAGTTCCATTACGGGGAGTAAAGCAAGTGTGATGTAGCAGCTCCACAGCTGGTATGAGAAAGGCAAGGGTTTTCCCAGAGCCAGTCCTTGCGGCTCCAAGAACATCTTTGCCAACCAGAAAAGGAGGAATTGCTCTTGCTTGAATCTGCATTCATGATGTCGTGAAAATTTAAGAACATGCAAATCCATGCATTTGTTTTTCTACTATAGTATAAAAATCGACCAAGAGATAAAAATAAAAGTTTCAGCCTATGCGTAAGAGATGCCTAACAGCCAGCCCAAGATTTATTTAAAAAATTCTAACCCATAACAAGTGTGTTTTTTTTTTTAACCAGAAAATCGAAGCTTTGCTCCACTAGCCTCAGGATAACCACATTAATCCTTAGACCAAGCACTAAGAGACATCGAAGGAATGGAGACATGTGAGGTGTCTAAAAACTAATGTCACAAGTGGACTTCAAACCTGGGATCTTGAGAAGAGCACGCGTTCAAAACTCAAGCCTTCGACTACCGTGTCACCCCTTGGGTACAACCCATAATGAGTCAAAGCTTACCCCCATTCAAAACTATTTAATGCTGACATTGAAAGCACTAGCATACAATTAATCATGCATTTTTTTCAAGACTCTAATTCACGGTAGGTAAAATAGCTAACAGCAAAAATTCTAACCTTCATTTAAATTGAATTTCGTACTTCATTTGCTTAAAAAAAACATGTCCTTAATCGCCCGGATTTGCTCTCTGTCGAACTATAAATTTTAGCAATTATTTCACATTAAAATTACACAAGCAGAAATCTCACCTGAGTCATATGCTCAAACCCAATGTCCTTAATCGCCCGGAGAGTTTTCTCTGACAATCCAAGGGAATCAAAAGATACAGTACTCATAATTCCTGATCCACCAGAATCGGTATCCTTCTTCTCATTAGCTTTCTCCTCATCCTTCAGTCTATCTCCTTCCATAGCACCACCTCTCTTTTCATCATTAGAATTTCCATGTTCTTCCCCCTCGGAAACGCTCTTTGTCCTCTTTTTCTTCTTCTTCAACTTCTCATCATCTTTCACTTTCATTTCCGTTACATTTCCTTCAATATCTCTTTCTACAATTGGATTTTGAAGTTCCAATCCTTCCGCCCCCGTCGAAGAAAGATTTTTCTTTGGTTTCTTCCGCCTGCATCTTTGGTTCGCTGCCTCGACCTCGGGTGAGGACGGACATTTTTTGTCCGGTGCAGTCATGGCAGTGAATTCCAAGTGTTGAGTCTCGCTTTAAATTTCGAACAAAGATAAAAACAATATTTAGATTGGTTGCAAGAGATGGAAAAATAATAACGTGAAGAAAGTGATGTCAACGACCGCTGTTTCATTTACTAAACATGCAACCATTTTCATACAAATAAATTAAAAATAAAACCCCACCCATTGACTGAAACGAACAAAATATGTGTATGAAACATGATGGCAATCGATTGTGCTAAACTAACACATCTTTCTCGATTAATGTTTTATGCAAACTACAAATACCAGAATTCTACATCAAAACACTCCGAACAAAAAGACCTGAAAATATCCAGGACTAACCTAGTAATCGGCAGAAGAAGAATAATTAAGATCAAACCCAGAGGAATAGCAAAGTCGTTGCAGTGGAAGAATGAAAACACACAAAAAAAGAGATTGAACAAAATATGAAGATCGAATTGCAGAATTATGGGATCCGATTAGAACATTGACAACAGACAGGCAATGAATCCGCTGTGTGGTTTAAATAGTTCGAAAGCGCAAGAAAACGAAGATCAACAAGAGTATCATTCGATAACTTACCGAGCTTCAATGGGAATCTGAGCCTCACTGGCGAAGTAGATAGAAGCGGCGGAAGAAATCGGGAGAGAAAAATAGACGTTGGGGTTTAGGGTTTTAATACGAAGTCGATGAGAATGCGTTTCTGGCCGTACAACAGTCGAAAATGGGCCTTTAGTACCCGGGTAGTCTATGTGGACTACTCGGGTCGGGTAATGTTTCTCCTTTGCCCAAACGGTGGGCCCGAATATTTTCTACATCACCCAAACATCTCAATCTTCGAAACTTTCCCTCCTACTTCCTAACCCTAGACGTTCATGGTGTGTTTTGGGTCACCAACGTGGAATTAAAATAATGATATTCATGATAATTTTTGGTATTTTAATATAGTAAATCATTCTTCATAATTGTGTTATTTCATTTTATTTTTTTCGTGGCTCGTTTTTTTTTCACAAATATCGAGTTATAATGATTTTAATATTCCTTATTTATATCAGTTTTTACCTCAAATCTAAATACTAATATTTATATATATTCTTTCCAAGTATTTATTTTTTCAATTTTATTCAAATTTTTGTTGGTTCATATCTTCAAAAATCAAAATATAACAAATATTTTTTGGTTTATTCTATTTTTTTTGTTTTCCTTTTAACCGATAAAAGGGTGATTAGATTTTTAATAAGAAAAATATAAGGAGTTCAACTATTGTTTATTTGTAGTTCATCATAATCTCTCTGAACTTCCCCATTTATCTTCAGCATTTTATGAAACATCAAATAAAACTGTATAAAAAATGAACACCTTCCTTTGTAAACACGAATCTCCAATAAGTTTTTTACAACATATTTTCTATAAATTACCAATCGTCAACCCAATTATTTAATATCTTCGTATCACTATTTTTTTCTCTTATTCCAACTTTTTATCTCCTATCCTCTTATGATCGAAAATTCAATTCCTCCACAGTA
>JBBMEG010004205.1:7717-18906 GCA_037832605.1 Cyclanthera cordifolia | reverse complement strand
TGTCTAATTTCTTGATTATATGCTCTTCAATGTTATTGTTAAGTCTCATGTTCGGTCTATCATCAGATACACAAGGCTGATTTCACTTGTCCTCCATGGCTCTCTACAAACGCAAAGAAACTAATCACAAGAATTTTGGATCCCAATCCCTCAACGGTGAGTTCTTTTTCTCTTTCTCAGTTTGGTTTGAATGTTCTTTTAGCACTTGGCAGTCCAGAGTCCTTTCTTCTTCTTCAGCGCTCATAACAAATAATGTTTTTCTTCAAGTGGCTCCAAATTCATGCTTATTAAATGACAATAAGTTTGTAAGAGCATAATACACGGATAATGATGCTAATACGGAAGAAATACTAAATATACACGAAGGAAATTTTAATTCTATTAGTTCATGTTTTTATGTACATTTATAAACTAGTTTAAACTCTTAAAATTGATTATTTTTTCCTCTATTAATAATATTTTGATTATTATACTTGCCCAACAAATATTGGACTCTATTCATTCTGTACAACCAGTATCTGATTGCGGATTAGACACAAACACATTATTCAAACTAAAGTGTTTATATTTCTCAGATGCATTTGGAGGCCTAGAAAAAATGTAAAAGAAGAGTAATTCCAAACTCCTATAGGATTTTGGTTTAGTCTATGTTGTTTGGAGCTGTTTCCTTGAGGTGTAAGGCTTTGGCTTGGCTAGGCATAAAGATTGCAAAGAAATAAGGAAAATCTTTGTGGCTGGCTGTGGTGGTTTGTGGGGGAGAAAATAATAGAATTTTCAAAGGGCTTGGGAGGTCGTGGGGCCATGTGGGCAGGCTTTTATTAGGTTTAACCTGTTTGTTGACCTCCATGGTTTTACCTTTTTGTAATTACTCGTTAGAAACTTAGATCTTATTCTTCTTGATTGGAGACCAATTTTTTGTCTGGCACTCTTTTCTATTCTTTTTTGTGGACTCTTTGTTTTTTTAATATTCTTTATTCTTTCATTTTTCTTGATGAAAATACATTTATTTACTATTAACAAAGAAGACAAAGATATATTCCAATTTATGTGCTTGTTGAACCCTTCCGCCTTTAATTTTGATAATATTAATATACTAATCAAATGGAGTAAGCATACCAATTTTATTGGTTAAAATACCATTTTTGTCTCTACAGGTTAATTTTGTTCAATTTTTGTGTATTTATCTTCAAATGTCTAATTTTAGTCTTTGTATTTTGAATAAAGCTTAAAATTAGTCCTTAATGATTATTGTTAATTTACTTTGAAAAATTAGTCTACGTTAACTTTCCATCTAAATTGTCTTTTCTTGTAGTAAATTTATTATTGTTATACAACCAATTTTGATCAAAAGAAAAATTCATATCACAGGGACTAATTTTAAGTTTTATTGAAAGTAAAGAGACTAAAATTGAACATTTAGAAGTATGTATTGAGAATAAAATTGAACAATATCCTAAGTATGGGAACCAAAATGGTATTTTAATTTTTAACCAATTTTATTTCCATTTACATGCTTGTTGAGCCATTCAGCCTTGAATCTAGCCTTAAAATTGTTTATATTGATATTTTTTATGTATGTTAGGAATTAGAATTTGTCAACTAATATTATTGAACAATGAACGGTATTTCCATTATTTTGTGTTTTAACATACAAGCTTACTTTTTGCAACAGAGAATTACCATTCCGGAGGTCATTGAAAATGAATGGTTTAGAAAAGGCTACAAGCCACCCACTTTTGAACAAGCTGATATTAGTCTTGTTGATGTAGATGCCATCTTCGACAACATAGGGGTGAGAAAGTTACAGTTGGGTATTTCTAATCCAACATTCGAGCATGATCTTAATATTGCCCTTGATATTTAGGATTCGGGTAGTCTTGTTGTCGAAAGGAAAGAGGAAGGACGTACTTCCCCTCTTACGATGAACGCATTTGAGCTTATCTCTAAATCTCAAGGCCTCAACCTCAGTTCTCTTTTTGAGAAACAAATGGTATGTTTCACTTTAGCACTTCATTTTGGCATTTCTTGAGTGACATCCGATTACCTTGCATTGAAATAGTTATTATTGTTTCTAGCTGTTAAACGTGGTTACATTGCAATCTAGCAATTGAGCCGTTCATAGCCTACCAACTCCTTTTTTATTATTTGTTGGGAAACATTACTTTTGAATTGAAGAGTTTTTTTTTTTTTTTTGAATGAAAACTGTTGTAACCAGGGGATTGTTAAAAGGGAAACAAGGTTCACATCGAATCGACCTGCTAAAGAGATCCTCTCTAAAATTGAGGAAACTGCAACACCTTTGGGTTTTGGTGTGAAGAAAAATAACTACAAGGTAATGATTTTCCTTTTAAAGTTGACGGTCACAATTTTTGAAAAACGAAGCAACTTGTAGACATGCTGGCACCAATTTTTGACTCATAACTTATCAATGTCATTAATAGATATGTTTGATGCAATAAGATTTGATTTGTGTCCAAATTTTGTCTTCTGAGGAACATATCATAAGCTGATGCATTTCTTGCAGATGAAACTTCAAGGTGAAAAAACAGGTCGTAAAGGCCATTTATCAGTTGCAACAGAGGTGCTTCATTTTTTACTTTATATTTTGAAAGCATCTATAGGCCAAAATTTCGTAACTTATGCAATTTGTTACGTTATGATGGTATTATTTTCAGGTTTATGAGGTTGCTCCGTCATTGTACATGGTTGAGCTCCGCAAGGCTGGAGGAGATACATTAGAATTTCACAAGGTAGGATCACCACCAGTGTACTCTTGGTATCTAAGAGGGCTATAACATTTCTGATTCCTTAATAATGATAGTTCCAAAAGAGCAATAACTCAGCGACATCAGTGTACGCCCAAGGACCACGAGGTCATGAGTTCAAATCTCCTACCCAAATTGTTGTCTACTCTAAAAAATAAAGATAGTTCTGTTTGGTATGGTAGATTATTTGATGGGTCCTTATAATTGACCACGCAACCTGATTTTGGTATTCACATGTTTATAATGCCCATATGTGTCGAATCGAGCAAGTATAAGCAGCTTTTAAAGCCTCTGTAAAAGTAAACCTGTTTAATTGGCTGTGTATTAGTATTAGATTCGTAGATTCTGTTGAACTAGTCGTCAATGTCGATACCTTGAAATATGCATCTTAATGTAATATGCCATTGTTTTCAGTTTTATAAGAACCTCAAGTCCGGGCTGAAAGACATTGTCTGGAAAAATGAAGAGGATGCAGATGAAGATAGCGGTTCGTATTTCACAATTTGCTCATTTTAACTACTCTCTGATTCTTGCTCTCTCTTTTCCCTTCTTGCTGCTTTCTGTCTCTTAAGCTACTGCAAATGTGTATTTAAGATATTTCTAGGTAACGATCGATTCCCAAGTCCGGTGTCTAGAAGCTTTGGACGGCGAGAAGATCAATGGGTTGTTGAGCAAATTAAAAGAATACAGAGCAGTCACCAAAAAAAAAAGAAAAAGGAAGAACAACAAGAACTGACTTTAGCAGTTAACAAGAGAAAAGAATAAACCATCAGAGTTGACACAGTAGTCAATACAAACTTGGGTGGTTTATAGAACTATTAAAACTAGTTTTTATAATCACTCTTTATACATCTTATACAAACGAGCTATTACTACAATGTCTTCTTTAAAACTACTCAATAACTCCTCATTTCTAATCACTCAAAATAATTATTCCACAATTATTTATCCAACCACCTCCTAAAAACAATAAAGTGATTAGAAGATATGTTCCATCCACGGAGTTCACCACTTACCACCTTGGATTTAGTAACTTCCGAGTTTCCTTATCAAATGTAGGAGAATCCCATGAGATTATCGAAGATGCGGAATAGATGAACATCGAAGATGCGGAATAGATGAACAGACAATAAACAGGAACTAAAAAAAAAGGAAAGAAATTCAAGAATATTTGTTAAACAATTGTGCACTTTGACTATTCTAACAAAAACGTATCACCTCAAATTATTTTATGCGTCAATGATCATCTTACATTGAATTCTGAACTGTTTAGATCTTCAAAATCCTCTTAAACTATTTGACGAATGTAAAATCCTTCTTTAAACTCGTTCCTATCACGCCTTTTCGGAGTTTAGTTCCTTGCATCAAAAAGATCTTACAGTCCTCTCTAGCAACACCTGTTCTACTGTTTTGTTATCGTAATAATGGTTTTGCTTTGTGCCCAAAGAGAAGGAAAACAAAATAATTAAACATTTTTCTTTTTATTGCAGGCGCCAGTGTCTCGCAAGCGAGGTAGTTATATTATTCTCTTGAAGTTGTTTTGGTTTGAAGTTCATGCGAGTTTTATAACACAGTAAACTTCTTGTACCTTCATTTTTAAATATTCTCATTTCATATGGCGGGAAGCTCTCTGCCAGCATACTTCATTGTGAATTTTAGGGCTTAAATATTTGACTATACTGTGATTTCATCCATTACTTCATGAATTTATTAATATTGTTTTTGTATGTGGGGGAATTGTTGTAATTTATTGAAGTCATTCTTTTTTTTTTTAAACATTCTATCTGACGAATAATTGTAACTTACGTACAATGAGTTTTAATTTGTATATATGAAATTTATAAGGAATTCAACACCGTGTCCGTTAAAGTTATAATTAAAATTCAATTAAAAAAAAGAAAGAAATTTGATTACTTAAATCTATTGCTGAATTCATAAGAAAGGATGAAACAAAGTACCTTTTAGATCCAAAGTTTCTATTATCTTAATCTAATTTTGTACTCATATTTTAACATTGTTCCGTTATAGTTTTTGAGATAATAAAATTGCTTATATTATTAATTAGGAGGGTGATCAAATATCCTCTATTCCCTAGTTGAATATCCATATTAAATATCTGTATATATATCGACGACGTTAATTGGGTTTGACATGAATTCCATTTTTAAAAGAAACCAAGTAAAAAAATAAAAAACCTAAAGCTAAAACAAAAAAATGAAAATGATTGAAGTGTTTCAAAACTAAAATTAATAGAAATTTCGTTTAAAGTTTGAAATGTTTTGTTTTGTTTGTATATATATATATATATTTTTTTTTTTTCTGTAGAAAAGGAGCAGAGTGAAGAGAAGTAGAAGAATTAATGATAGTGAGAATAATTTAATATTCATTCGGTGATTTATGTTAACCGTGGTTGAATATCTAACTATTTATTTGATGATTGGTCTTAATAGTGATTGAATAATTATAATTATTTGTTTGAGAATTGATATTAATAATAATTGAGTTATATGCTTAATGTGAAGTTGAATGAAGAGTTCGATAAATGATTTGATGAGTGACTGCAAGCAAGCGATTTTTGAGAAATAGTAATTTGATACTTTTCCTCCACAAAAAAAAAAAAAAACAAACAAACATGATTTTAAACTTTAAAAAGTTAATTCACTCAAAAGAAAATAGAAAAAAAATTTCAACAAATTTGAAGTTGATAAATTAAACCTCGTAAGTTGGAGGAAACAAGTTTTATTTATTTATTTTTATTATTGTTATTATTATTATTATTATTATTTCTCCCAATATTTAGTTTAACCACCATATTTCAAGGTTGATAAATTCAAAATTTGTACTTGGAGATACACACAAATTACATCTAACTAGCTTTCAATTTAAATCTACCAAAGCAATGGTTTTAATTTAATAAACAGAGTTCTTAAAAAAAAAAGAAAAAGAAAGCAAAAAGCAAAAAGCAAAGAGGCAGCAGTAATGTGAGTCAGCGCTCTCAATAATAAAAGTAGGATTTAAGCAAAGTCTCAGTTTCGGAGACACCTGTTTCAATTGAGCTCAGTTCCTGAACAATTCCCAAAACAAAATCAATTCTCAAGAATGAGGGAGGAGGTAATCAGCTCAGCCGGAACTGTTGACCCAACTCCGGCCGCCAGGTACTGCTCCGCCTTTTCTCAATAGTGATTGTATTCATTCATGCCTTTTCGTTACTTGTACGCGTCTCTCAAATTTTGTTCAACCTAGGGTTTTAGAATGTTCTTCTCTTCTTAGCCGCCAGTTTTAGCTGCGAAATTGTTCGTTTTTGTGTTTCGCTGCTTAGAAATTGTTGTTATCGGAAAGGGGGGAACGGTTAATTTCGCTAATTGGTCATGCGGAAGAGGATCTACTGTGTTTTTGATTGTAATGTGAGACGGGTGTCTAAAGGTCGTGGGTTTATTTTGTTACATGATTAGCGACAACTAGGAATTTTTAAGCTAGACGAGGGAAGCTTCCATCACATATTTGATGTTTGTGTTGAGTTAAATTATTCTTTGGAGCAGTTTTATGTTGATATTGATGTATTATTCTTTAAAATTTGTGTAAGTGCACTTGAAATTATCTCAGGGGATGATGATAGAAAGGTTAGTTTGATGCAGTTGATAATTTGATTTCACATGTCACCCTTGGTTGTTTGAACAGTTCTTGTTACTCTTTGAATCTTATCAGTTCTGCTGGAGCCTCATCACCGGCTGTTCCAACAAACATTGGAAGTGTTGATGGGTCGATCCGTGGACTTGGTTCAAAAGCTGCGTCTTTATCTTATGCTGGTTCACAACCACCTCAACCGTCCTTGAGCACCGGGGTTGGTGGTTCTGTTTTTGGCATGTCAAGATACTCTTGCAGACCATGGGAAAGAGGGGATTTACTAAGGCGTTTGGCTACCTTTAAGCCTGGAAATTGGTTTGGAAAACCTAAGGTTACAATTTTGAATGGTTATTTACATAAATCCTGCTGTACTAATTGTGGCTTTGCATGTAACTGAATAATAATTACTTGACCATATTTGGTACATTTGCTTTTTTTCAGAGGGAAACAGCTTTTTAGTACTACAGCTTGAACCTGAAATTTATATTTTCAACTCATAATCTTTTGAATTCAACACAGGAAACTCTGTCCTAGAATCAGCTGGTTAGAGCATGAAACTATTAGTTACGTTTTTCTTAGATAGGAAGCTAACGGTTCTCTTATTTTGAGATCATTTTCTTATAGAAGACAGACCATCAGTTGGTTAGAGCAGGAAAATATAGTTTTTATTTTGTGTTGTCTGCTTGAGTTTCTCATAAAATTAATAATCTCGAGAGAAATTTTTTTGACCCATCCCGTTCATTCACATCTAGATTTTTATTTGTGGATTTGTCTAAAGAGGCTAAGAATAAGATAGATCCAGCTTGAAGTGAGTATATGGGAGGATTATTGAGAAGATTTTAGTCTTTCTTTGTTGCCTCATTCTCGGAAGTACTAACACTTAATAAGAGTTGACCTCCTATTCAATTATATTCATGCATTAGTTCAAACCTGCGAATTTCCTTAACTTGTTAATTTAGACGTAGGCGATCTCTTGAGTCTGTGCTCAATTTAAGTTAAGAAAACTTCTGTGACTGTCTGTTAATTACAGTTTATTTATAGGTGAAGCTGATATGAAGCGATGTCCTTTGGCTTAGGTTGTTAAGAATAATACCATTTTTTTTTATTAATTATAACTTTGGAATCTATCTGGACTTCTATATTTCAATTCTTTTTCGTACAATTTTACTTTTATCCCTCAAACTTCTGAAAGTTATAATGTATACTAATGGTAACAATTTTTTGAAACTCAGGAATCTTATTCTCTCTTGATATTTTGCAGGAAGTTAATTCACTTGCGTGTGCACAGAGAGGTTGGATGAATGTCGATGCTGATAAAATTGAATGTGAGTCTTGTGGTGCCACTTTGAGCTTTGAATTACTACAGTCCTGGACATCTGCCAAAGGTTAGATTCATTAATTAAGAGCCAGTTCTATAATATATTTGGTTATTTATTTGGTGCCTGCGGCCTGCCCACTAACTCACACTCACACACCCAAAAGAAAAGTATATCAAATGCGTGAAAGCACCTGTAGACATTTACTGAGGTTTATTGAAATAGCTGACTAATACTCATGAACTCTGAATGAATGATAACAATGACCTATGGTTCTCTTCCTTTTTGGGCGTTATTGAAGTTCAACTTGCTGAGTTTACAAAGCAGCTGGACTCTGGACACAAAATCTCTTGTCCTTGGAGAGGAAATAGTTGCCCTGAAAGTTTGGTGCAATTCCCTCCAACACCCCAGTCTGCTTTAGTGGGAGGATTTAAGGATAGATGTGATGGACTTCTGCAGTTTCAATTTTTGCCTTCTATTGCTGCTTCGGCAATTGAACACATGCGTATTTCTCGGAGTGCACAGCTTGATCGCTTTTTGACATCCCCTAATTCTACCATGGGAGAAGTAGATGTAAAGCCAGAGGGTATACGGGAACTCTTTGATAGCTCTCAAGACAGAACATTTTATTTGTATTCTCAAGTAGGTTACTTTCTCAGCTCTAACTTTTGGTCAATATTCTAATTCCCATTTATTCTTCAGCCGATACTCTACCATATCTAATCATTTTTGTTTGTTTGTTTTTTTTTTTCTGCTCTCTATTTTCCAGGCGCATAAAATTATTAGCCTTTGTGGGTGGGAACCAAGATGGCATTTAGATGTTCAAGACTGTGAAGAGCATTCTGCACAATCAGCTCGAAATGGATGTTCTTTTGGTCCTACTGACGCTCAGTTTTTTATTTCACATGATGCTGCTCGAAGCAAGAAAGCATTCTCTACTTCCATAAAAAAGGACTCTGGAAAGGGTAAATTGCTGGTTAAGGACTCCAGAAGTGAATTAAGATCACCTATACTAGATTGTAGCATATGTGGCGCTACAGTTAGGATATTGGATTTTCTAACCATTTCTCGACCTACTTATTTTGCCTCTAACAACATTGAAATTCCTTCTACAAGTAAGAAAATGGGACTGACTCGTGGAGCAAGTGCAGCTAGTGGAATTAATGGATGGGTGACTGCTGACGATGCTGATAAAGAACGTATTGAAGACCGTGACGAAGTAGCCACAACTAATGAGGCAAGCTTACAACTGAATATGAATGTTGATTTAAATCTGACTATGGCAGGGGGCTTAGATGTTTCTCAATCAGAAAAGAATACAATCACCGAACATACTCTCAATGGGGATTTGGGAAGGGATCTAATGATTGGGCAACCTTCTGGCAGTGAGGTTGGTGATCGTGCGGCTTCATATGAATCAAGAGGTCCTAGCTCTCGCAAACGAATTTTGTCTAAAGATGGAAGTTCAGATGACAGGGCTCAAGTAAGAATGCATCAAGCCGATAGTGTTGAAGGAACTGTTATAGATCGTGATGGTGATGAAGTCACAGACGGTAGACAATATTCAGCCGGACCTTCAAAGCGTACTCGTGATTCTGAATTTTTTGATACTTTTTGTTCATACCAAAGAGATTCAGCAGGTGCTGGTCCAAGTCATTCTATGGGTTTAGACCTTTGCATGGATGGGGAAAAAATTACTTCGTACCAGCAAGGAGGCGACCAATATACTGGAGTTCAATCAACTAGGGATTCAACCCGTGCATCATCTGTTATTGCAATGGACATAGTGTGTCATAGTGCAGATGAGGACTCTATGGAGAGTGTTGAAAATTATCCTGGTGTAGTTGATGATGATGTTCATTTTCCCTCTTCCAGTACACATGGGAATTTAGATAATAATGAAACGTCAGAATTGATTTATAGCAATCAAGCTCAGCAGAGCATTTTTCTTCGACCAGCATCTGAAGTTCCTGGCGATATGGGTGTCAGTAGTACAAATGATCGTGAAGAAATATTCAATGCCGATACTGTCACTACTCAGGCAAGGGATGTGTTTAGTTTTGGAATAAGTGGTGGGAGTGTTGGAATGTGTGCTAGTCATGAGGCTGAAATTCATGGGGCCGATGCATCAGTTCATAGGACAAATAGTGTTGTTGGTGATGTGGAACCCAGAATAGAGGATGCAGAGAATCAGGGACAAACTGGTGAATCTGTCCCTGATCCTGGACTAATGGGTGAGATCGTTCCTGATGACATCATAAGGGAAGACCCTCATGGTGATAGCCAAGAGATGTTTTCTCGGCCTGTTGAAAGAGCTGATAGTGGATCGAAAATTGATGGATCTGCTAAAGATGATTCTGTTGGAAGTGGTGGAAAGACAAGTCAAAGCTGCAAGACAGTCCAAGTGAATAGCAGTCACAATGCTGATGCACGACCTACACATGGACAAAATATTATTGAGTATCCAAATGCAGGTATATTTTTAGAATTTTGCATAGTAGAATCTGGTATAGTCGTTAGAGATATCTATAACCCAGACACAGGTACCGGCCACACAACGTTCAACATTTCAGTCCTTTCACTTTTTACTTCAAATAACATAGCTTTAATAGTTTAGCTGAAGTGTTATCAAAATTTTTGTCTTGCACCCTTGGCTTCCCACGAGTGGTCTTTGGGGCCTTCACCATTTCACCATTGAAAATCTTTCCTTTTCATCTGTTTTCATCTTAAGTTGTCTCCCAGAAGGGGTTTTTTTTTTTTTTTTCTTTTTTTGAGTTGGGTGAAGACTGATTGTTGTTATAGATTTTTTAAAACTAACGTGAGAATCTGGATTTATAACTTTATCTACCGTTTGATTTGGACAGATTGGAAGGTGTATGTGTTGTTCTTTTAACTACCTGGCTTAGCAATTTGACCGTGTCAAACATGCTATTCCAGTTTTCTTCCGTTACTGATGTGGGATTCTTCTTTTTCAGCGCCTCAAAAAGGGAAAATAAATTATGAAATAGAGTTTGACCCAGTAGTTCATCACTATCAATTTTGCCCTTGGGTAAATGGAAATGTTGCTGCTGCTGGCAGTACGAGCAGTGGCTCCAATGCCAACGCAGATGCAGTTGCTCTTAATGGCTGGCAGCTGACATTAGATGCACTCGATGCTCTGCAATCTCTTGGGCGTACAGGAGTTCAGACGTTACAATCTGAGTCGGCAGCATCTCTTTACAAGGTCGATTCCCGTTTAATATAGATTTTGCCTTTCTACAAATCCTATTATCTTATAGAAAATGAAGGCAGACACTACATAAGTTTCGGATTCTATGTCCTTTTTGCTTGTCTGCCATTAGAATTTTTGTCGAAGTGCTTCGATAGACATGTTATGGTAAAAGAAATTATGGCTGCTAGTCGCTTTCAGTTGGCACAATCGTCCCCAAGAGATGGCACGATAATCGAAAGCTTGAGTTTTGAAGGTGTGCTTCCCTTAAGGTTC
>JBBMEG010004197.1:17983-38534 GCA_037832605.1 Cyclanthera cordifolia | reverse complement strand
GATAACCTGCAAACTAAATTCAAACTTAAAACATAACCTAAAGTTTAATTCTAATTCATTAGGAATTAGGAAATAAGTAATTTCTAATTAATCTCTAAACTTTAAACTAAATTCAAACTTACTAAACACATAGCGTGTTTTCACTAGTCCATAGATATTTTAGCAATCTAAATCTCTTTAACCCAACCATTTGAAGGGTTAGTTAGTCCAACAGAATGAAAATTATGGACTTACCTCTTTTTTGTTATTCTAAATAAAGCTCACATTTATAATTTAGGTGGCTTTATGTATGTATCGATGATATAAGAAAAACTTAACTAATTTAGGTATTGTATCATCAATAAAACAAGATAAATAATACAGAAGTTAGAGTTTCAAATCTACAATTATATCCTATATTTTGATAAAAAATCTAAAACATAATTCTAACAACTAAACTAAAACAAAACCTAAATCATAATTCTAAAAACTATAAACAGAAATATATTCCTACAAACCAATTCAAACAAGAACCTAAAAACTAAACCTAATTAAAAAATTTAAACTAAAAACCTAATTTCTAAGTAATGAAATCAATTTCATTCAAAATCTAAACTTACTAAACACATAGCATGTAATTTCAAACGAAACTTAAACTAAATAAATGCATAATCTTACCTTTTGGAAGAGTGGTGACGAATTCTGGCGAAAATGACAAGTTTTTTTAGAGGTTTTGGAAGAAAATGGGGGAAGAAACGGTGAAAATGAAGAAAAAATCGCAGAATGTGTATTCTGTAATCGGCAGCAAAGGCGATGGAATTAACCTCCGTCGCCGTTGCTTATTAAAAAAAATAATTTCGTTAGGCCTTCAGCGACGGAAATGCTGCGACGTCGCCGAAGCCCTATCATTTTTCCGCCAAAATATTGGTTTTGGGGGGAAGAATTGGACTTCGGTGACGGAAAACTTCCTCCGTCGCCTTTGCTCAATTCAAAAATTATGTTGCATCAAAGGCGACGGACAAAGCTAGAGCGTCGCATTTGTCCCAATCTAAAGCGACGGAGCCTCGTTCCGTTGCATTTGATGGAACAAAAGGCGACGCTCACTTCCTTTAGTCGTCGTTGCATATTAACGGCGACAGAACTTAACTCTGTCGCCTTAGCCGTCGTCAACGTATCCTGTATTTAAGGCGACAGAGCAAGGATTCCGTCGCCTTAGTCACAAGCTACGACGACGGATTCGAAGTTGCGTCGCCGGCTCCTCAATAGAAAGCGACAGAGTACTGTTTGCGTCTCTTTATCGAGAAGCTAAAGCGACGAAGTCGGCTTGCGTCACCGTAGCATCAAGCTAAGGCAACACAGCTTGGGTTCCGTCGCCGTTAGATAGCTAAGGCGACGGATAACCCTTCCGTCATCGAAGATTTCGTCGCCTATAGCTATTTTTCTTGTAGTGATTCCAAGGCTGATTCGTCCTTATTCAATATTCATGCTGGTAATATCACTTTACTAGTTCTTATATATGTTAATGACATCTTTGTTACAGGTAATTCATCCACTCATATCACCAAGTTCATCTATATTCTTAATTCCACTTTTTCTCTCAAAGACATGGGGCTCCTTCACTATTACCTTGGTGTTGAAGTTACCAGAACTGCTCAAGGTATTCACCTGACTCAGACAAAATATGTGACTTACTTACTTGAGAGACTTGAACTTTCTAATATTCAGCCTTGCCCAACACCAACCGTTACAAGCAAGCCACTTTCTTTGTATAATGGAACTTCTATGCACAATCCCAAAACCTACATAATTGTGATTGGTGTTCTTCAATATCTATCTCACACCCGACTTAACATTTCCTTCATTGTCAACAAGCTGAGCCAGTTTAATCAAAATCCAACCTCAACACAGTGGGTTGCAACAAATCGTGTTCTTCGGGATTTGAAAGGTACAATATCTCATGGTCTTCTTATACCAAAATATCAATCTACTGTCATCACTGCCTTTAGTCATGCTGACTGGGCGTGCGAAGTTGATGACAACAAAAGCATAGCTGCCTATTGTATATTCTTAGCCGGTGCTTTGATCTCGTGGAGTTCAAAGAAAAAACACGTTGTCGCTCGATCAAGTACATAGTCTGAGTAACGAGCTCTTGCTCACTGTGCGGCGGATATCATGTGGGTTGAGTCTCTTCTTCTTGAACTAGGAATGAAATCTCATGTCCCACCTACTCTGTGGTGTGACAGTACGAGTGCTTTGTCTCTCACCGTCAATCCAGTCTTTCATGCTCGGAGCAAAACATGTGGAAATCGATGTTCATTTTGTTAGAGACAAGGTGGTATCTCAGCAACTTCGTGTTCGGTATATTCCAACCGAGGACCAACCGGCTGATGGACTCACAAAACCTCTTGCTGAAAGTCGGTTCTGTACATTGCGATCCAAACTCGGTGTGACTATCTCACCCTCTTGTTTGAGGGGGATATTGAGGCTTGTGGGAAATTATAGCCGTTGTAGGTTTTTGGCCCAAACGATGTTGTTTGGTTTATTTCTATAACAAACTGTCCACGTGGCTCATTCCTAGTGGGTGGCTATTCCCTCTCTGTAGTGTGTGCTAGCTATTTAAATAGGTCTGTGTAAAAGGAAATGTATTGAAAATTTTCCTCTCCAAATTCTTTGTGTGTCGTCTTCACCTTCCTCTCTAGGTTATTCTTTTGTTTTTCTAAGTAGATTGAAACTGATAATTATCGTTTAGCTTCATTGTTGAATTCTGATTTGTAGTCTAGAGAAGAAGTGGCCAAAATTGTTGGAAGAAATTCGGGTTCTTGCTGCTCGTTATTTTATGTTTCCTTTCATTGGTGTGATAGGCGTGCGAAAATGTGGCGCATCTTCTTGCTCGTATGGCAGCTATGGATGTAGTGGAGGTTTTGTTTGGAGGAGGTTCCAGATTGTCTGAATTATACCTATACTGCTGAGTTGATCAGAAAGATTAACCCTGCGTGGGTTCAAGGGCTTTCACAGCCATGTAATCTGTTTACTGCTTTTGTTCTCAAAAAAAAAAAAAAAACCCTATACATTTCATCGTCGAAATGCCTTCCGATGGATGTTTTGTAGGAGTATTTAAACTGTATTTCAAATTAATATTTACCAAATACTCTTAAAAAAAACTACATCCAAATAAGATTTTGATTGTAATTATTATTTTTAAATATCCAAAATAAATATTTATTTTAAATACTAATTTTTTTTATTGCAATTATTATTTTTAAATATCCAAAATAAATATTCATTTTAAATACTAATTTTAAATACTTTTAAAAACTACATTTAAACGAGGTTTCGATTCTGATCATTACTTCTAAATACTCAAAATAAATTTTAAGTTAAAATATTAGTGTAGTCTCTCAAGTATATTATCGTTCTATTTTGGTCCTTAAACTTTCAAAAGTTTAATTTTAGTCCCTCAAATATCGAAAAAGTTTAAAAATAGTCCATGCTATTGAATAGAGTTAACTTCCGTTTAAAATTGTCTTTTTTTTTTCTCTCTCTAGAAATCTTTGCTGTGTTCTTCCTATTTTTCTCTCTCTAAAAACCATCTTCAACATTCAAGTTAATTCATATTATGATGATTAGGGTGTGGATTGATGGATTGCAATTGACGGAATTGCAAAGGATTTTTTTGTAGACACCACCACCACCACCATTTTTGCTAAGGAACAACCAAACCAACGTCATCTCCCTGCAATTATATTAATCCATGGAATTTTTTGTTTTGGCAAAGGAATAAGCAAGAACTCCATCAATTCTATTTTCTCCTGTTCTTCTTCTAATCTTTGATCTTATCATTCATTACCGTAGAGATTGGGTGGTTTTTTCTACTTTGCGGAGGCTGAGATGAAAGATGATGGGGAAAGAACACAACAAAGCTTATGGCCACTCCCAATTTGGCCGACAAGTTTATTTAACAACTGGGATTTTTTGAGATTTTTAGAGAGATCCGAAGTTAACTTTATTTAACAACAGAGAATATTTTTAAGCTTTTTGGATAGTCTAGAAACTAAAATCCAACTTTTGATATTCGAAGGACCAAAATGGAAAAATGAGGATAGTGAAGGGAACTAAAATAGCATTTTAACCTAAATTTTTTAATTCTAAATACTAATTTCAGATAGTGTTAAAATCTACATCTAAACAAGTTTTTTTGATCACAAATCATTATTTATAAATATTCAAAATAAATCCTTATTCTAAATATTAATTTTAAATATTCTTAAAAACTACATCCAAACAATTTTTTAAATGCAATCATTACTTCTAAATACTGATTCTAAATACAAATTCTAAATACTCTTAAAATCTCAATCCAAATATCCCCTAAGTGATTAAAAAAAAAAAAAAAAAAATAAAAGACAATTTTTGTAGATCATCTAGTATTTATTTTTTTTCAAGATTTCTATGCTTTGATTATACTGATTTAAAATGGATTCGCAACTAGTTCAACACCAGAGTCACGGATTCGATACTAGAAATCGATATTTGACTCTCAATTTATTTAAGAGTATAAGAGCTCTCTAGATAGGATTTGTGATCCTCTTCCAATTGATACTAAAATAGAATCCACAACCTACGATCTATTTGTTTACAAAATATAATTTGAAGTGGTGACAAGAGATGGAAGGAAATGATCCATTTCCATCATTTAGTATGAAATGATCAATTTCCATCATTTTGCCTATGAATTACGTACAATTCATCCATCATCAATTTATTCTTATTTTTCCTCTTTTCCTATTTTTTTGGGTCATAACCAAAAATGTCTTTTAAGATTAGGAATCAAATAGTTATATCATTTAAATTGTCTTTTTATTGGTAATAAATCATCATACCATAGACAAACCTTTTATTTTACCAAGAAAAACCATCTATCCAATACATTTAGTTACATCATCATCTCAAAACACAATAACAGGAAAATAAAAATATAAACAAATATGTTGACAACGACATATCCATTCTCAATCCTCCAGTTATGTTTCTCTCTTTCATTCCCATTTGATTCTAACTTGATGAGTATGCCTAAATTCCCAAGCAAGAACCGAAGTCCCATCCATTCCCTTTAGCACAAATCTCTCAACCAAAACATAACAAACAAATCTCTTCCACATTCCTTCCCCTTCAAATTCCTCTCTTCTTTTCACCTTCGCTTCCTTTTCTTTTTTTCCCCATTCAAATCCAACTCTCTCCTCCTCCCATTTCACCCTCTCCACAATTGCCAAGCTCAACCCAACTCTCTCAAACCACACAAACCCATCGCCAACATTACGATCCTCGACGATGTTTCCATAAACCGAAACCACTTCCGTCTCCAAAGCAACATCCACATCCACGCCACCCTTCCCTCGGCCTGAGCCTTCACATCTAAATATCTCCAACCAATTTTGTTGGAGAGTCATTTCGTAGTAGGGCGAGTTGGTCATCTGGGACCCGACATCTCCTTCTCGAATGAAAATGAATGGGCAATACCACCTGCCAACGTCTATTGGGTGTGAAGATTTGAGGTCGGGTAGGCGGGCTCGTAGAGACGGGTTGAGACCGAGTGCTTCGGTGGGTTCGAACACATTCTTGAGAGGTTGGGGGTAAGCTTTCCAGCCTTTGCGACCCAGTCGCTCCGGAGGGACCCCATCCGGAGCCATAGAGTTGGTGACGATTCCGTTGGGTCCTCCGCAACATATGTATTCGTTGATTTGGAATTGTTGATATGTGTTTTTTGGGTCGAAGAGCTGTGGTGCTGGATCAGGTACGGTGTAGCACCAGCGGCTGCTTTTGTTGTCTTCTTCCTTTGAACTTGTGCTTGCTAGCCTGTTGTTTATCCAAGGAGATCGCAAATTTTACACATGTTAATGTTTTCATAGAGATGCACACGAGTTGAAGAGTTGATTGAGTTTCATTGGCCTTGATCTGGTTCGTGGGATTTTATGGACCAACATGTATTTAGATCACGCCAAGACATACATAGAAAATAACGTCCATATATATGTGACTAAATATGAGCCACATCTTAATTTTATTTATGTTGTTTTTCTATTTTTGTGGGTTAAAAAAACATAAGATGTGACTCACATTATATCATATATGTTGATATTATTTTTAACTAAATCCATCCATTTGTTAGTTGAACCAAAGAAATTGAAAATTAATAAATTATACTTAAAAAATTACAAGTTTTAAATTTATGTCGCGTTTGATAACTATTTAATTTTTTTATTTTTGGTTTTTGAAATTTAAGCCTACAACTACTACCCTAACATATAATTTTCATGACATAGACATGTAGAAAATTTAGGTAACTATAGGTTTAAATTAATTTTAAAAACAAAAAATGAAAACTCAAATAGTTATCAAACGAGACCTTAATTTTTTTGTTTTTGCTATGAGTGTTTGGATTTTGAGGTTGATGAAAGAAAAGAACCTGAAGAAAGAATTGGAAATAAAATGATTTAGAGATATGAAATATTTGATTGAAGATTGATTTTTTAAACTAAAAAGGTCTAAAAAACTTTTTTCGATAATTAAGAAATTAAAAAATGTTTATTTCAGATGAAATTTGATATAAAAGTTCTTTGAGATTTGATGTGATATTGGAAAGAAGTTGAAAAAATGTTGAGGAGAAGCTCATTATGATATGCTAAAAACAAATAAGAAATTCAACTCATCTTCTTCCTCTTCAAATCCAAACACTCCTAAAATTAAATTCTAACTTTGTTCAAAGTATATAAACTAAACATAAAATATAATCATACAAACTAAACTCTAGTTTTTAAAGTCATATGATCAACTAATTTCTAAAATTTTCAAACTATAGAAAAACTTATAATTTAACCAAACTAAACTTTCTTTTTTTTTTTTTTTTGAAAATATTTGAACTAAATTCTAATTTTCTTCATGCAACAAAAACTAAATTTATAGTTTGCCATATTTTTATTCAGACAAAAAAGAAATATTTATAAGAGTTTTTCTTTATAAATAACAAAAAATAAAATAATTCCTAGGGTGCTCGGTGGTGGGGTTAACTTAACCTGGATTAAGTTTACCCCACTTAAACCGCGTTTGGTCTAAGTATATCCCAATCCGTATTAGCAATTAATTTACTCGGATTTGAACAATGTTCACTGTTCAAACATGAATACCGTCCACCCTCTCCACAGAGCGCTCTTTCCCTCTTTTATGTTCTCCCTAATTTTTATTTTAAAAAATGCAATTATGAAGCCACAAGAAACTTCGTGCTCATAAATACCACCACCTTCATCTAATCTTAAAAACCTCGAAGCTAGAGTGAAGTTCACTTTCATTTTAGAATCTGTCAACTTCATCCTCTTCAACGCCTAGCGAAGTTATGTTCATAAATGGAGAATTGATGCGATCAAAATCCTTAATTCGCCTTTTAGAGTGCTTCAATCATGGTTGTTGTACAATAATTTATTTTATTTTCTCTCTAATTTCCCCGATTTGAACATCCGTGAGCCAAAATCAAAGCAAAGGAGCAACCCTTTTCAAAATTTAATCTCCATCATCATTGCCAAAGCCACTTAAAATTCTCCATAACTAATAGACTTGGAAAATCGCTTACCATTGGAACTCGTAAAAAGAAATAAGAGAAAATTAGAGGGGAGAAGGGAAACATATTGATGGGTACTCAAATCATGGGTAGAAAAAAAGAAAGAAGTCACGTCTTCTTTGGTTAATCTAACTGTTGCAACCTAAGAAAGTCACCTTCTTTGCAAATTCACTTAAAAAAAAAAACTTCCCGTCAATAAACAAAGTATGATGGAATTTATGGCCAAATCAAACAAAACTAAAAAATAAAATTTCTGTAACCATGTATCGAAACTTATTTGATTTACATTAAAGAAAACTCAGGGAAAATTGCACAAACTACGGTATGATGTTTGTAACAATTAAATCCTTAAACTTTGAATTTAAGCAATCACCTTCCTTAAAGTTTGAAAAGTGTTGCAATAAATACTTTAACTTAATTTAAAAAGATTTTCACATGTGTAAAGATGATAAAATTGTCCAAAAATTATTTAGTATTTAGAAATTCATAACTTCTTACCTCTTATAAATTTATGTTAATTTTATAAACTTATTAGTTATTTAAATGTGTATATTTGTTAATTAATTGGTCTTTTCAAGATTATAGTAATTTTCTCAAGAAGATTTTAAAATGAAAAAAATTGAATAAAAAACGTAAAAAATATATCTCTTTATCGATAATTTTTTTTAACCAAATTGTTAAAATTTTGATTTTTTTTATTGAGTTACTGTTAGTTGTAGCGTTTGTAATTTTCTACTTTAATATTATATTAATAATGAATAATATTTTATGTCAAGAAAAAATGATTAGAATTAAAAAAAAAAAAATTGTAAAAATCTTCTGGAGAAAATTACTATAATACTGAAAAGATCAATTAATTAACAAATATACCCACATTTAAAAAACTCATTAATTTACAAATTTTTCATTATAAATTTGTAAAAGGTAAAAAGTAATAAATTTTTCTAGTTATAGAATTTTATAGAGACAAAAGAGAATAAATATTTTTTGGACAATTTTACCCTCTTACACATGTGAACATCTCTTAAAATTAACTTTTAAAAGTATTAATGACAACAGTTTTCAAACTTTAAGAGAAGTGATTGCTAAAGTTTAAGGACTTAATTATTACAAACACGTACTTTCAGAGTGGTTTGTATAATTTTCCAAAAAAAAATAAAAATATATAGTTTCATGTTTTTTATTATTTTTAAATTATTAATGACTAATTTAATAAATAATAATTTTAAATGTATTAATAATATTTTTCATATCCAGCTATTATAGAAATTTTTTTAGTACTGTTATTATAGAATCTCAACCACCATAATTAATTAACCTATTTTCTAACTAAGCTATCACAAACTCAACCACCGTCATAAAAGATATGAAAATCATGTTTGATGAATTATTCTCACAAAATAATTACAAATGTAGATAAATTATAAATAAATAGTATTTATGACCATTAGTGTTTTTCTAATATTGTATTATAAATAATATATTATAAAAAAGAACGAAACAATATTCATTAATATAAAGACTATAAATGCTAATTCTTTTAAAAATTGACAAAATATGTATTTATTATCTATATTTGAGTAGTTTTAAAAGTAAAAGATATTAAAAATTTATCACAAAAATACACACATTTTCGATAGTCATTTTTAAATTTTATTACAAAACTTATTAGTGAGATTTAAGCCATTAAACTAATTTTGCTCTAAGTTAGGAGTTCTTTAGATTTTAAAAAATTAAACTTAAAATAATAGATTTTAACAAACAAGAGTTTTTATGTAAAAAAAACACAAAATTATAATTAATTTGTATATTATGTTTAAAAAATTGAAGTACAAAAACATAAATAATAGCTAAATATGAAAAATTAGGTTATTTAACTTGCTAACATTAATTTTTATAATAGAGTAAATCATTAAAAGAAATTTAGGTAAAGTTATAAATAAAAAACTCAACTTGATTTAATTCTTGTATCAAACACATTTAATATATAGATCGTTTCAAATAGTTGAGATTTTTTTTCGATACGTATCTAGAAAATGATTTGAACAACTTTATTATAATTTTTTTTTATAAAAAACTGGATAAACGGAGGATTTCACCCTCATGTTTTTTATCCAATGCTGAATCGAAGATCTATGTTATTTATAAAGTAAGAAAAATATTTGGATTTGAAACAAAAAAACAAACAACTTTGTTGACAATTGACAATTAGCTAGAGCAGTCTGTGCTTTAGCGAAACTAATTGCAAAAGAGGAGAAATCAGCCCATTAAAATTACTTTATGGAGAGGTTCGTCTTTTTTGGGTAGAGTCGAATCTAAGTGTTGGCTAGGTAAACGTCTGTAGTAAGAGTAGTTATGAACCCTATAGACCATCCCTACGAGGGTGGTGAAAGGAGGGCCCCAATTGGTAGAAAAAAACCCGCAACTCCTTGGAGTTATTCAAGAAAAAATAATTTAAATTAACTTAATCCAGTTTAACTTAATCATTTCATCAAATATAGATTAACTTAATCCTCGTACTAACTTAACCCTCAGTTTAATTTAAACTAATTTAACCATAATTCTTCCACCAAACATGGGTAGATATTTTTAAAAGATTTTTAACAAATTGCTACAGTTAACATAAAAAAAATCATAATTTGATATATATGTGCAAAAGATTTCCATATATATTAAAAAAATAAAACAGAAAGAAAAAGAAAAAAAAGGAGGAAATACCCTTTGCGAGTGCCGCGGGAATTGATGATATAATATTGATTAGAAGAAAGCGGCTGATTAAGAAGTGGAATGAAGAGTGCGTGAACGGATTCAGAATACTCAAACTCCCCTGCTTCAAGAGCATGCGTGAGTCGAAGAATCTTGTTCTGAGGAAATGGCATTTCCTTCACACAGTACTCCTTCATCTTCAACAATCCACACCATCCTCTCGATTCTCCGCGGCTATCTTCCTCGTCATCGATCACTAAAACCCCTGAATTCGGACCCTCCGGCACCAACGACGACGAAGACGGAGACTTACGGTACACAGAAAGTGGCCTAGTCACGTACATATTGTTGATTTTTGAAATTTCAATTTCTTTTTATTTATTTATGCTGAGATTTGGGTTCATTTATAATGAAGACAATGGCCATAAGGACATTATATTGTTGTTTGTGATTGAGGGCTAAAATTTCGAAATCGTTGATTAGTTGCTTGAGCCGCCGGAGAAGCAGCTTGGCTGCTTCCTCTGGCTAATCTATATGTTATATTTTATTTCCTACTTTCAAAGTTGTAATCGTCTATTGGTAGACCAGTAGAAAAAGTCAATTTTGAAATATTATTCTTCGTCTATTAATAATATTTAGTATTATCTATAATGTATACATATTGTGAAGTCCATAATTGTGTATATAAAAGAATAACATTGTTAGTAGCTAACACGAATCAAATAATTCAAAAAAAAAAAAAAAAAGAAAATCAAAATTTTCATCTTCTATTTGTTAGACCCAAACTGACACGTGTGTCTGTAACCAATAAACATAGACTAATGTAAAGGGGCTTTAGAATTGATCAAATATATTTTCATACACATGCTTTTATAATATTAATTGCAAATATTGAATTTTGATACCGGAAATATAAAAGCCAGACAAGTGTAAATAAAGTTTGAATTTTATTGATTTATGGTCTGTGCTTGACACTATGTTGTGAAGTCTTTGAGTCTTTAGTTTTCGATCTCTTTTTGCAAACGAGAGAAAGCTCTCTATTTATAGAGCTAGCTCTCTATTTATAGAGCTAGCTCTCATGATATTGTGGCTTGGGCTTTATCGGCAAGCGTTAGGGCCTAAATGGAATTTTGGTCTGAAAATTGGGCTTAGGCCTTAGCTTTTGAGTATAGTCATTGGACATCAACTTAATGGGTCTCTGAATTTATTATAGGGGCTTGTATATTTCTTAATTTGAAACCAAATACCAAATAAACTAATTTTTAGTCCAATTAACTTTAGAACAATTAGTTTTTACTTTTAGTTTTTTCTCTCCATCGTGGGAGTTATTTTCTCTATCTGGGGGAGTGGTTTAAAACAGAGACGGTTATTTTCCGACGGGTGGTGGGAATTACAGTTTTTTTAGGGTGTGTTGACGGTGATAGAAGGAGGTTACGGCTGATTCCGATGGTGGAGTCGTGGGGTTTTTGAGTTTCCGCTGAGAACTACTAGGACGACATTCCAGATGAAGGAACTGATTGAACGATGGAAACAATTTGAGCTGACAAAAGAGGAAATTTATGTGGATGTTCCTGAAGACGAAGAGCAATAATGGCCAAAGGGAAGTCTGGACCGTGTGATTATGATCAAAGTCGTGACGTCCAAACGCATTCATTTTGAGTCGTTTTGGTCAGTTATGAAGGCAACATGGAAATGTAGTGCGACGCTTCAATGGAGGTGGCAGGAGATAATTTATTCTTTGTCCAATTCCAATCGAAGGAGGAGAAGAGGCGTGTGATGGCTGATGGTCCGTGGGCTTTTGAGAAAGCATTACTAGTTATGGTTTCTCCAAATCCTAACGACCAGGTTTGAACTTTAAACTTTAATTTCTCTGATTTTTTGGTCCAAATTCATAATATATCGTTCCAATGTATGAGAAAGGAAATGGCGAAGAAGTTAGGCTCTGTTTTTAAAAGCATTAGCCATATTGAGGCTGATGATGAAGGACGCATGGGGCCTGTGATACGCATGCATGTTGTTATGGATATTACGAAGCCAATAATCAGAGGTGTAAAGTTGCAGAGGGGGGCAGATCAGCCATTATGGTGTCCTTTCCAATACGAACGCCTACCCGATTTCTGCTTCTCCTGTGGTATAATTGGCCACCTTTCAAAGGCTTGTGCAAATGTGCAGGAGATGGATGCGGTAAGTTCTGCTCAATATGGTCTTTGGTTAAAAGCACCTACTGGCTGGATGACTAATGGGCAAATGGAAAGGGACTTTGAAACAAGCTAGAGGGGAGGACGGATGGAACAGAACAAAGATATGATCAGTAGGTTTGGAGGAGATGTTGGAGTTCCGGGGAGGAGTGATACTGCAATCTGGAAAAAACCACAAATTGCTGGCAGTGACAATGTTCCTGCACCCGTTCCTATAAAGTTCGCGGTGAAAGGGAAACGAGAAGAAAATATGCTTTGCTCGAAGAATGTGCAGACATCTGAGGGGGAGTTAGGAACAGAACTGGATGATGATAGGCAAGGAGAGACTGATATTGAATTAGAACATCTGATGGGAGAGAGATTAGTGGCTGATCAGGGTTGGGCGACAGAAACCCGAACTCTTTTACTGAAACATGCTCCTATATCTACTGAGATGGGGAGAACTGGCACTGTTCTGAACAAAGGAAAATGAAAGGTAGAGGGTGATGGTAGAGATGATGATAGGAAGGGGAAAAAACAGAAATTGGTGTGTACAAAGAAACATACCATTATTTCGGCGTAGGCTGTCCAGCAGCCTCGCTGGGAGTTATGAAAATCCTTTGCTGGAACGCTAGGGGATTGGGGAGTCCTCTAGCGGTCTAAAAGCTTCGACACATCATTAGAATGTGTCATCCCAGTATGATGTTACTATCAGAAACTAAATATTCGAAGCAGAGGATGGAGGCATTAAAATATACACTCTCATTTTTACACTGCTTTACAGTTCCATATGAAGGTAGGAGCGTTGGATTGTGCTTATTATGGAATGATGCAAATGAAGTAGCTATTCGCTCATTCTCAAAAAATCATATTGACTGCAGTGTGGTATGGAATGGGTTTAGTTGGCGGTTCACGGGTGTGTATGGCTGTCCGGAGTCAAAATATAAGGGGCTGACCTTTGAACTAATAAAGTGATTGCATAACAATGACTGCTCTCCGTGGGTTTTGGGGGGGGGGGGGTGATTCCAATGAATACCTATGGCCAAGGGAGAAACAAGGTGGATCCCAACATCAAACAAAGAGTATGAAAGATTTTTATGAGACTATAAATGAAGCTGGTTTGTGTGATTTGGGGTTTCAGGGATCACCTTTCACATGGACAAACAGGTGCACAATAAAAGAAGCAACTTTTAAATGGATGGATCGATTCATAGCAAACCAGAACTTTATTAATATGTTTGGAGGACTAGAGGTGAAACATTTGGAGTGGACAGGGTCGGACCATAGACCAATATCATTGAATATAAAGGTTAAAGGTTGTAGTATGTCGAGGCCCAGGCGAAAGCTTTTCAGGTTTGAGGAACACTGGATAACAAATAGTAGCTGCACGAACATTATCCGAGGCATGGGGGCAAGAGGACACTGGAGAAGTGAATCAGTTAGTCTAAAAAATACAGCATATACAACAGAACTTACAACCGTGGAGCAGGAAAAAGAACTCAGAATTATTTAATGAAAGCCATCGACTGCAAGCACAACTGAATGATATATTTGATAACTCTCATCATGTTGATTTTCGGCAAGTGAACTCAGAATTAGTCAACGATAAAGTGGAGATATATTGGAAACAATGGTCAAGGGAGAAGTGGCTAAAATGGGGGGACCGAAATAAAAAATGGTTTCATAAGAAAGGAACCCTAGGACGGAAACAAAATTACATTTCTTGCATCCAAGCTAGAACTGGATCTCGGGTCTATAATGAGGACGGTATTACAGACGTCTTACTTGATTATTTCCAAAAGTTGTTTACTTCAGATAAACCAGATGTTAGTCTTATGAATGAGGAAGTTAAGGCCATAACGAGATCTTTGCCTATAGAGATGAAGGATACGTTGGCTCAGCCTTTTGAGGAAGAAGAAATCAGAGCTGCTGTGTTTTAAATGTTACCAACGAAAGCCCCAGGCCCAGATGGACTCTCATCAATCTTCTTTCAGAAATACTGGGAGATAGTGAAGAGTTTAGTGGTTCCAACGTGTCTTGCAATCTTGCGGGGTCAGCAGTCGGTAAAACCATTAAATTCCACGAATATTGTACTTATCCCGAAGGTGAAGCACCCCCAGATGGCTAGTGAGTACCGGCCTATCAGCTTGTGCAATGTGACTTATAAAATCATAACGAAAGTTCTGGCCAATGGATTAAAACAGGTGCTTCCCTATGTGATAAGTAAACAACAGAGTGCTTTTGTTCCAAGCCGTCTCATAACAGATAATGTTCTTGTCGGATATGAGTGTGTGAAATCTATTTTGAACAGACGAGGGGGAAAATGTGGAATGGCGGCAATTAAAGTTGACATGATTAAAGCATATGATCGGGTTGAATGACCTTTCTTAAAGGCAGCCTTGCTAAAGATGAACTTTCCTGAAGAGTTTACTGAATTGATTATGCAATGTGTCTCTTCGGTGAGTTTTTCAGTAATAATTAATGGCCAACCAAAAGGGTGTTTCCAGCCAGAGAGAGGTCTTCGACAAGGTGATCCAATATCTCCCTATCTATTTCTTTTTTGTACCGAATGCTTATCGGGATTAGTAGAGTCGGAGGTGAAAAAGAATAGACTCAGTGGGTGCCGCATTACAAAAACCTGTCTAAATATCTCCCACCTTTTTTTGCTGATGAGAGTATTTTTTTCTGCAAAGCTAACTGAACTGAGTTGAAAGCCATTAAAGCTGTGCTACAGAGGTATGAATAGGTTTCGGGCCAATGTGTAAACTTTGAGAAATCAGCTGTTCTATTCAGCTCGAATGTGAAAACAGAGGAATGCTTACTGTTGAGAAAAGAGCTGAACGTAATGTCAAATGCCTCTCTTGGTCGATAGCTACGCCTCCCCTCACACTTTACAAAGAATAAGGCAAATGATTTGGCACATCTAAAGGAGAAATTAGTAAAAGTGGTCTCTGGGTGGAAAAGAACCTTCTTCTTTGTTGGAGGGAAGGAAATCCTTATCAAGGCTGTGGCTCAAGCTGTTCCTACCTATGTGATGTCACTAATTCGGTTACCAGCCGCCTTTTGTAAGGACGTTACCTCTGAAATTGCAAAGTTTTGGTGAGGATTTACTAAGGACAGGAGGAGGATACATTGGATGTCGTGGGAGAAAATGTGCCGGCCCAAGATTAATGGAGGAATGGGATTCAAAGACATTCGAGGTTTTAATAAAGTAATGTTGGCAAAACAAGCGTGGAGAATTCTAAAGTTTCCGGATTCCTTAGCTACGAAGGTGATGAAAGGAAGGTACTTCCCAAATTAATCTTTTCTTGATGCAAGGACAAAGTCCAACTCATCTTATGTCTGACGAAGCCTACTTTGGGGAAGAGATTTACTTATGAAAGGAATTCAAATCAGAATTGGGGATGGTCTCACAACCTAAGTATTTAACCAACCATGGTTGAAAAGGGAATCAACATTCAAAATCTTTACCCCTCATTCTAACTACGTTGTAGACTGGACGGTTAGAAAGCTTATGAACCCCTCGAGATGTTGGAATATGGAGGTAATAAGGGAGCAATTTTGGGAAGAAGACTCAGAATCCATTATGGCTGTACCTATATGCAAATCACAGATACCAGACACTTGGATATAACATTACTCTCGAAATGGGGACTTTACTGTGAAGAGTGCCTATAAAGTGTGGGTGCAGTCAAGGTATCCTTCTTCTTCGTCAGTAAGCTCAAAAGAGACAGCATGGTGGAAGGTGTTGTGGGGCTTATCTATTCCATTAAAAATCAAAACCTTTATTTGGAGAATGGTTTGCGATCTATTACCTACGAAAACAAAGCTAAGGGAAAGACGGATACAAACAGAAATCCAGTGCAGCATATGTGGGAAAATTGAGACAAGTATGCATATCTTTTTCCAATGTGTAGCTGCTACAAATTTGTGGAACTCCCTCCCCCTGCCAAGGTATTTGCTGAAAACAAACTCAGCCTCTTTGTTTGAATGTGTTCTGCATCTAGCCACCAGAATGAAAATAGAAGACCTGAAGATTTTCTGTATTGCTTGCTGGTCGTTATGGAATGCACTTAATCAGTGAGATCGAAATCTCAAGGCCATGAGGTACGATGAGCAAGCACAATGGGTCATTGACTACCACAAAGAAGCCAATCAGATGAAGCAGCCGATGATTAGCTGCCTTTCACTACGCAAGAACCAAGGCTGGTCCCCCCCAAATGAAGGAGCTTTCAAACTGAATGTTGATGCAGTAATTTCGTCGACAGCGTCGGGGTTCGGCTTCATCCTGCGTGATTGGAAGGGAAATGTGCACAGTGTAGCGACATTACATTATGCTGGACGACTGGAGTCACTGCCTGGTGAAGCGGAAGCATGCCTTTGTGCTTTGCGATTCCTTGAGACAAGGGAAGAAATGATGGTGGAGATGGAGTCCGCCTGTAAGTTGATGATGGATATGGTGAGCGCCGATCAATCTTCCAATGCCCAGGTGGGAACCATTATTCACACCATTAAAGAAGCCATCCAGGATCGACAACGAGTGAGTATCCGACACATCCCTAGATCTACAAACCGAGTTGCTCATGAGCTAGCGTCCTTTGCTATGAAGGTCGATTCAAACAATGTTTGGTTCACTCAACCTCCTCAATGGCTCATTTCCTCTATTTCTGTTGATAAGCGCCAGTGTACAAACTCAAATAGTTCTCTCAATTAATATAAGCATTTGTTTCTAAAAAAAAAAAAAAAAAAAAAAAACTTTAGAACAATTATATATTTTTTTAATTGGCCAAAAAGTTAATCAATTTTTGCCAATTTATACATGACGACATGACGTGCCAATTTCTTATTGGCCAAACTTTCTCGTCAACAAATGGCCATTTTTGAAGTTTATGAACGAACTTGGGTAGATGAATCTCGAAAAAGATAGTTTGACGAAGTTGATTTTTTTTTTTTTTTAATCTAGAATGTCAACTATATAATATGTTGAAAATTTTAATTTAGATATGAATTTGGTTCATACCATTGATCTTTTTTTTTTTTAACTTTTTTTTCTTGTTAACTAAACCAAAATTTTATAGTTTGTTTACCAAAAATTTGATTAAGTTTGAATGACATAAAACCTTGACTTGAAATTAAAGTAAGCAAGTGGTCTACTTGATCTCAATCATGGATTTCAACAAAGATTAAAATTTTACCCAATTTTTAATTTTGGATATGGATACAATTTTAATTCACTTGAATTTGATTGAATATAGTTAGTAATACTCCAATTTTTGCTTTTCACTTGCTTACATAATTCTTCTTTGAATTTGGGTGTTTTAATGATCCAATTCCAAATTATGTGATTCTCTTTTTCGTTGCAAGATTTCATGTTGTTAAAGTGAGAAATCGCCAGAAATGATATTGTGAAGGTTTTTTTTTTGCATACATTTGAACCTCAAATAGTCTTTTTCAGAGCTTGGTGTTGCTTCACGGATATGCCATGGAAGACATTATAATATAGCTCGTTCTAATACTTCTTGCTTTACGAATCTGCCTTGATGCTATAAGGAATATATGTGATGCATTTATAGATTCAACAAAAATGTTACATATAAATATTGGACAACACTCAAAGTTTTTGCTGAATTGAAGAAGTTCCACATTCAGTAGCTCCTATCTATCTTAAAGATCTTCGAGAGAGTTGTTTAGAGCCTGCTGTTTTTTATTAAGTTTTTTTTGTTCTTCTTGCTGCTTTTAGTTTTACCTAAAAAAAAGATAATTATTTATTTATTTATTTTAATGTTTATGTAAGTTTCTCAAAAATTCCCTTCCATCTCTACCCATTAGCACTCCTAATACTTCACAAGAAGCTTCTTATTTCGAGTGTTTGGCTTCAAACAAAAAACTCCATACATGAATTGTTTCATCGACACTTAAATCAAAATTGCCTCTAAAGAGGAGGTGTTCGACACTACTGGCGCTTGAAATGCATTGCATTATCAATATTTAACCCCTTATAAAAGATTGTGCACAAAAAAACTTTAGTTTCTTAATTATCGACGTGGAAAAAAGATAGATTTCACATGAAATCGCTAGTCATATTTTCAAGAATACTCTTTAAAGATTAAATCGAGAATGATGCTAGCTCGAGGATTAGAAGACCATAATAGTTCATCATCAGCTAGCTATCTTCGAACCCTACTGAAGTCAATTTGGGGACATAAAATATCTAAATACATAAACTATTCTCAAGATAGGAGGAAAATAATATTGAAAGGAAACATATTGTGGAAGTCACAATACAAGTCAACATGAACAACATTTATAAACACGCCTAAACAAGTTGTGCAGTAGATTCTTGGAGTGTGTGCTTCCCTACGATACAAGTTGGTTATACATTTCAAATTGGAGTTAAAGAAACAACTAACATTAGTAGATGAGATTCATTTATGCACCTCTAGCCATTTGCAACTCTGCTTGATGTGTCCATATTGAAAGCATTTGTTACATTTCATACCTTGACCTTTCCTATTAATTCAAGACCCCTTCCTAAGTTCATCGAACTCTCTTCTCAAATATTTAGGTCTACTAGGGCCCCTTCTAATTGGAGGTGGGTTGATAATAACATTATTGTTTGCAGTTTGCCATAGGTTTGGACCATTCATAGGATATATAATCAAACCCATAAGTTTTTTTATACATATCAATTGTGTAGCATTTTCCACATAGTTCTCAACTATATCTTTTTTGTAAAAAATATAACTAATTGCATGTCTACATGGAAATCCTCTAAGTTTCCATCTTCTACGAGCACATGTTTTTTCTTCAAGATCAACTCTAAATCTTTCCCAACCATTTGAAACCTCAAATTTAAAGTCAACTGCCTAAATAGGTAATCATTCTCTAGTTCTCAATTTCTCACAATCAAGCTTTGCCTTGATTTTTGGACATAGCTCACCTGAAAAATTTTCACGTTTTCCTACTTTCTTGAAACCTCGTCATAAGATATCTTATAATCCACTCACAGAGAGATCGTATCGGTCGGTCTCTAGCTTCTAATATATCATATAATCCACTCACAAAGAGATAGTATCGGTTGGTCTCTAGCTTCTAATATGACGGAGTTAAATCCTACACACATATTGTTAACTAAAGTATCACACTTACTATGAGTTGTAAACGTATGTTTACTCCAACTTTTTGGGTGAATACATAATAACCATTTGTAAGCATTCTCATTCACGTCTTTGATTGATCTCATAACTCTCACCCAATTTTGGAGATATATATGACATACACAACTTTCCAAAAAAGATCTTTTAGTATCTTACCTGGAAATTTCTTTTGCATATTGCTATAGATATGTCGTGCACAAAACGATGGTTTACATTAGAAATTAATTCTTCAAAACTTGGCACTAGACCCTAAATTAAAAGTGCATGTGGATTAGTTTAGAGGCAAAATATATATATATATATATTAAGAAAAAAATCCTTAAAACTCAATACATATACATATCAAACATAAATGTATACTAACGATTAGAACCATATTCTAAGAAATCTGATAAGAAACCAAGATCATGAATCCTTAGTTTCAGCTTTTAGATTAGAACCATATTCTAAGAAATCTGATAAGAAACCAAGATCATGAATCCTTAGTTTCAGCTTTTAACTCTTGCAAATGCAATTGGATAAATTTTTTCATTGAGATCTCTTCCTATAGCTGCCATAAATTGACCTTCATATAGTTCTTTGAGATGACATCCATCCATGCCAATAATAGGTCTACAATCAGCAAGAAACTCTATCTTCATTCCTTATAGGCACACATATATTGTTGAAAATTTGTACCATGCTAATTCTCTCTATTGGTTGAGGCTCTTGTGATATGGACAAACCTATATTTGACTTTCTCAACCCTCACAATAATCCCACAATTGTCCATATTGCTCGTTATGACTTCCATGCACAACCTCTAGAGAGCTAATCTTTTAGCCTAATAAGCTTTCCCTTTGATAATTGAAACACATATTTGCGTTGTACTTTGTTTTGAATGGAACTCAATTTTATTGATGGGTCATCTTTTACTTCATCGA
>JBBMEG010004197.1:0-15795 GCA_037832605.1 Cyclanthera cordifolia | reverse complement strand
GGCTAGAAGGAAGTAAGTACTGACTTATCCCTAGATTGGTAAAATTGAAGATGACATAAAAATTAATCTCCACAAACGTTTTAACTTGGAAGTTTGAGAAGAACACACCCCAAAATCCAAACACTCTGCGACACTCTATGGAACAAAAGAGATGTCAAATTTAACCACATATGCCACACTGTTTATTATTAGAGAAAAGTTTAGTTTTTTTTTTTCTTTTGTTAAATTATAAATTTAGACCCATTGATTGAAAAAATATAAAATTTAGTTTATATAATTTGAAGAAATATAAAATTTAATCACTATGATTTTAAGAAATAGAATTTAATTCCTAATAAAATCTAAGAAATAGTTTATGTTTTTCGTCGTAAGTAAATTAAATATATAAATGTAATACATGAATTGTGTAATTACTAACCTTTTATTCACCCATAGACTATTTCTTAGATTTTATAAAGAATAAATTCTAATTTTTCAAATTATAAGAATTAAATTATAGATTCCTAAACTATAAAAACTAAAGTTTAGATTACAAAACTCTAACTTTCACCTCTAAATTAATATAAATTGAGAACATAAAAGTCAGGACAGGTGTAACTTGGAGTTTTCATATTAAAACCAGAGGTTGGGGATAAGAATTAAGCAACGACAAAAAATAAAAAATAAAAAATAAAAAATTCCTTGAGAATAGGGAAAGCCAATCTAACAGAGGAGAAGATGAAAAGAGAAAAGAAGAAAGGGAGGCGAGTAATACCCCTTTTCACTGCCGCGCGATTTGATGACGTAATATTGATTAGAAGATAAAGGCTGATTGAGAACTGGAATTAACATAGCGTGAAAGTAATGCGTGGTCTGGTGCTCTCCCACACCAGACGAATATCGAAGCTCCAGCAACTTATTCTGCGGGAACGGCGGCACCTTCACGGACTTAGCCTTCAGCAATCCGAACAACCATCTGGTCTCCGCCGCTTGGTCTTCCATCACCAATACGCCTGTATTCGGACCCTCCACTGCCTCTGGCTCACCCTCGAGTTCACCGGAATTGTTTCGATACAGAGAAAGAGGCCTGGTCACGTACATGATTTTCAAATTCATTTATTTCTTACGGATCTCTCATTTTATTTATAAACTCAACAAAGAGTAGGGCGGTGGATTATTGGTCAATTTAGTTTGTTGACTTCAATTCCTTTCATTATTTCTTCGCTGTAAAAAGAAGCTTTGACCCGTAACCAAGCCACCTACATTGTTTTTTTTGGATGTGTTTGGCAGGGTATACCCCTTAATACTTGTTTGATGAAGGGGTAAGTGAAACCCGGATTAGCACTAACAAAATACGGATATGAACAGTAACTCATTGTTCAAAGCCGTGTTTTGTCTCCATTCTCTTTCCTTCATTTCGTTCGACTTCGTCCTCCTCCCTCCCTCGTTCTCTCTCGTTTCTCTTTCGTATGCCTTTCGATTTCTTGGATCTCTTTCCTTCGATTTCATCTCTCTCTGGTTTTGGTCGATTTCTTCGATCTCTTTGCTTCGATTTCTTCGATCTTTTTTGTTCGATTTGTTTCGAATCTCTCTCTCGAACGACGAGTGTTTCCATTTGGATCTCTTTGGTTCGATTTCTTCGATCTCTTTGGTTTGATTTCATCCTTCTACTCTTGAGGTTCCCGATCTTCGATCTCTTTGCTTACCTTCCATTGCTTATCTTCTTTATTTGGCTTATCTTGCTTTAGTTCATTTACATCCTTTCATCATTCAAGTTTTTGGAAATATTTTTAAAAATAGGATAGCTATATGATCTCAATTGAGAAATGACTAATGCATTCATACCCTGAGACTTGCTATATTTCATTTGTACTTATTCTCGTATATTTATTTGCAAAAGGTGAGGTAAGCTTCCATAAGTTGTTTAATTGGATGAAAGTATGATCATAAATATATGATTTCTTACTAATATTTTCGTAACACGTTTGTTGCAGATCATAACTTCAACGCGGTTCGAAGGCGTATTCTACATTTCGTCGACGAGTCTCCAAGGTTGATAAGTACTACGTTGTTATCTTTGTAAATTCCTATTTTTGTATTTGTTTGTTTTTATACAATGTTTAGGAGACGATGAATTATTATTTCTTTATGATACACTTTATACCATTCCGACTTTTGTTTAATCCAAGGACTTTCAATGAAATTATATTGAAGTAAATTTATAATCTATTTTAAAATTTTAATTTCAATTTTTATATTGCAGTAAATTTTAACTAATTCGAAATTTATAATCTCAATTCATAATTTAAAATTTCAAAATTATAATCTAATTTAAATTTATAATCTCAATTTTTTTCATTCAACTAAATTTTAACTAATTCGAAATTTATAATCTCAACTCATAATTTAAAATTTTAAAATTATAATCTAATTTAAATTTATAATCTCAATTTTTTCATTCAACTAAATTTTAACTCATTCAAAATTTATAATCTCAATTCATAATTTAAAATTTAAAAATTATAATCTAATTTAAATTTTAGAATCTCAATTTTTTCATTCAACTAAATTTTAACTACTTCAAAATTTATAAAATCACAATTCAAAATTAAAAAAAATTAAAATGCATAATCTCAATTTAAAATTTATAATCTCAATTTTTTCATTCAACTAAATTTTAACTAATTCAAATTCATTATTAATCTTCATGTCTAATTTGTAATATAATTTATACAATTGAGTAATTACTTAACTAATTTAAAATTCAAGTGAGTTTCAAGTAAATACATTACAACTCCTTACCTTTTTATTTCATTCTTTTTCTTCATTGTTTCAAGTTCAACACTTTTCTGAGTAAGTAAAGAACGACTTAAGTTAAAATGCCATTGATTTAGTAATTCAGTTTAACTTGATTACTATACATACGTTTAAACATAATTCAAGTATTAAAAGTATTGTATAAGTTTTGTAATTGTCTACCTATAATTATTTGCTTTTCTTCATGTTAGATAATGGACCTCGGTAAGATTATTTCAGTATTAAAAGTAATGTATATATCTCAAAACCAGTTTTTGCTTCTAGCAAACATGATTATGAACTACAACCCTATGGAAGAAAGTCCATAATATTCCTGTTTCTTTCGACACCACTTCTACCAGATGACAATTTTCTCGTTGATAAAAGCGATCTAGCTTGTCATGAGACAACTAGAATGGATCGTGCTTGTTTTCACACTTTGTGTGACCTATTAAGAACTCACGGTGGTCTTCGCGGTACAGACTACATTGATGTCGATGAAATGGTAGCCATGTTTCTACATATCATGGCCCACGATGTTCAGAACCGCGTGATTCGACGCATTTTTACAAGGTCTGATGAAACAGTATAGGACACTTTCAAAATGTCCTTATGGCTGTGATACGCTGCCACGCGATTCTATTGAAAAAATCAGAACGAATTCAAGCATCATGTACTGATAGTAGATGAAAATGGTTTGAGGTAACCACTATACAACTTTCTAAACCGATGTGCTTAACTTTCAGCACGTATTTCATTTCTTTGTCTTTCCAAAATGCAGAAACTGTCTAAGGGAATTGGATGGTACTCATATCAAGATACATGTTCCTGCTGAAAAACGTGCCTCATTTAGGAATAGAAAATGTTTCATCTCGACGAGCGTCTTAGCAGTGTGCTCTCCGAATGGAGAGTTTATTTACGTTCTAGCTAGGTATGAGGGTTCAACAGCTGACTCTAGAGTACTTAGAGATGCTTTATCTCGTGCCAATGGATTTAACATTCTGAATGGTAACTAACATTACTCATAACACATTACTTTAATTTAGTAGTAAACTGAAATTGAATTACTCCTTCTATCCATGGTACTACTACTTATGTGATGCTGGTTATTCGAACGCCAAATGATTTTTAGCTTCTTATAGGGAGGAGCGTTACCATTTGTCTGATTGGAGGGGTAGTAATCCGCCACAAAATCTGAGAGAATTTTTCAATAAAGTTCATTCATCGGCAAGGAATATAATCAAAAAGAGCTTTCGGTGTCCTAAAAAATCGTTGGGCCATTTTACACAATCAATCTTTTTATCCACCGAAGGTACAAGTGAAGATCATAACAACATGCTGTCTACTACATAATTTGATATGTAGGGAGATGAGATCAACAATTGGATTGAAAATATTAGGAGAAGTTGACCCTGTTAAAGCCCAAGCTGAAATAGACAACCACCCAAACATCAACTACATCGAGACATCATCCCCAGTGGTCATATTTTCGAGATTACCTTGCCGAACAAATGTTTGAGTCCGCCCAAGCTTCTAGGTCGTAGACTAATCATTTCCATATCATATGTTTCGTTCGTATACTGTATGTTGAAAGAATGTGTATAAATATATTTTTGTACAATTAAGTTTATGCCATATTATAATGAATGTCGAATGTCTTTTGCCTTTGATAAAAAAAATTCAAATTTTATGTAGAGGTATGGTAGTGCCTGCGAGAAACATTCGTCACAATTAGACTGTCTTGGAAGACAGTATTCTTGTTCAGGCGTGGTCCATCTAATGCAGGTTGGGGGATTGAAATCTGACAACGGTACTTTCAGGAACAAGTACCACAACGAACTTCTACGAATTATGCAAGAGAAGATTCCTGGATGCCCAATCACTTCTACCACGATCATCGACTGTAGGGTTAAGAGTTTGAAACACCAATACCAAGCTATTGTCGAGATGCTTGGAAATAGTTGTAGCGACTTCGGATGGAATGATGCATACAAGTGCATTGAGGTGGAGCCCACTGTTTTCGACACATGGGTCCATGTATGTAATAGTAGCTTGTGTACAATAATATACAAAGATTGGATGTACTTATTAATTTTATAATATATGTTAAATTTCAGTCGCACCTGAGTGCGAAGGGTATGAATAATAAACCATTCTTGCATTACGATGACCTTGCTTGCATATTCGGGAAAGACAGGTCAAGTGGATATCTTTTGCAGTCAGCTAGAGATATTGCAGACGATGATTGGAACTTGCAAGAGGAAGAAGCGGGTGTTCTCAAGGGTATTATAGACCTTAGCCTCATATTGTGTAGGAGGAAGAACCGAACACCCTCACAAGCGAACCTGCTTGGGGGTCGACTTCTTCTATGGGGGAGAAAAGAAAAAGGGTGTCACATCAACAAGAGCTACTGGATATTATGTGAGCAAGGTTGGAAATGTAGAACACATAGATACAGAAGATTGCTGAATGACCAGCGGCGACGAATAAGGCAAATGATGCAAAAAGGGCAAAAGTAGCAGCCATTCTTCCTGAATTAAGCCCGTCATTAACGATTTCAAAAGGATTGCCCTGATGAATATCCTTTTGAAAAACCTCGATCAAGTTGTCGCCTTTCTTTCAGTACCTCCAAATGATCAACACGACTATTGCGACTACATGTTGAATAAAGATCGTCGATCCCAATCTCTTCTTTCTTTTTCTCACAATGGACAAAACTGAGAGGATGACCACAGTTTCAAAAAATTGTTGTCTTTTCGTTAAATTATATCATTTGCTTTTTGATGAGTAAATTACTTATGTTTTATCTGAACTCTTTTTTTTGTAAACATAAGATTCAATTTCTTATGTGAAGTTGGTGTATTCCTCTAATATTTTTAAGTTAATGTCATATAAGTATTATTTTATTGCATATGCAATTTCAATTCGAATATCGTTCATAATAGAAGCATTATTTTACATTTCTAATTTCCATAGTTAAAAATAATAATAATAACCACAGGAAGTTAAATCTATAAATATAAAATTCACCTTAATTTAATCCCTGCACCAAACACAGGTTAACTTAATCCAGCTTAACTTAATCCCTGCACCAAACACAGATTAACTTAATCCCTCAGCTTAACTTAACACCCAGCTTAACTTAACACCAACTAACTTAACCAAAATCCCTACACCAAACACGCCTTAAAACACTAAATTGACCTTCCCCCTATTGAGATTTCTCCGTTCCTTAGTCGCCTTCTTCTTTAGCTAAACCGCGGGTCATTTCCTCCATCAGCAGAACTGCTCTGCTTTTCTCTACCATCTTTTCCTTCACATTGTTGCTATTACCACCATTGTTACTGCTACCGCCAGCATTGTTGCTGCTGTAAACAGTTTTGAGAGTCACGAATTTTCCCACACTTGTATTATTAGAGGCAATGACTTTATATGGTGTTACATCATAACAATAACGACTGAGGTGGCTTGCTCCATTCAATGCTTTGGTGAGTAGGTCACCTACATACTCTCGAGTCTTCACATAGCCGGTTGAGACCAAACCTTGTTGTATCTTTTTCCAAATAAAATGACAATCGATTTCAATATGCTTGGTCGTCTCATGAAATACTGGATTCGAGGCTATATATAAAGGCGCTTGATTATCACACCACAACCTCACAAGAAATCTAGACTTTACTCCAATTTCGTCTAGGAGCTGGATCAACCACATAACTTCACACGTTGCTTGAGCTATGACTCTATATTCAAACTCAGCACTAGACCGAGACACCACATTCTGGTTCTTACTCTTCCACGACACTAGATTGCCTTCTACAAAAGACACAATATCTTGAGGTCGACCTTCTATCTTTCTTATACCTTGCCCAATCGACATCTAAAAAATACTCGATATTTATATGTCCATGATTCTCATACAACACTCCTTTACCTGGTGCAAATTTCAAATAACCCAGAATTTGTTCCACAACTGTCCAATGATCTATTGTAGGAGCTGACATAAACTGACTGACCACATTGATAGTATACGAAATATCTAGTCTTGTAATACTTAAGTAGTTTTAACTTTTCGACTTTCCTTCTATACCGCTCAGGATCTCAAAATGTTTTTCCTTCCTTAACCAATTGTAAATTCGGAACCATTGACGCACTGCACAGTTTCTAGCTAACTTAATAGTTTCAGTCAACAAATCTAGAACATATTTTCGTTGAGACAAGAAGACTCATGTCTTATTCCTCATAACTTAAATACCTAAGAAATATTTCAGAGTTCCAAGATACTTTGTATAAAACTGTCCATGAAGACTCATGTCTTATTCCTCATATCTTAAATTCCATGTTCAGATCGTCTAAAAATCACCGAATGGCCAGACAAGCTTTTCTCATCCCAAACTCACTTAACGCATGACTAAACTTGCCAAACCACGCCCGAGAACTCTGTTTCAGACCATACAATTATTTTTGAAGCCTACGCACCTTGGTATTCTCCCCTTGAGCAATAAACCTAGATGGTTGCTCCATAAAAACCTCATCCTCAAGGTCACCATGGAGAAATGCATTCTTGATATCTAGCTGATATAACGGCCAAGAATTCGAGGCCCATTGAAATAAACAACAGAATAGATGTCATCTTAGGAACTGGAGAAAAAGTATCACTATCATCAACACCATAAGTTTGAGCATAACCCTTAGCAACCAAGCATGCTTTCAAACATGCCACGAACCATCTGAGTTTACCTTGACAACAAAAACCCACTTTCATCCAATAGTTTGTTTGTCTACTGGGCGATCTACTAACTCCCAAGTGTCATTATCATTCAGTGCATTCACCTCCTCAACCATCGCCTGACGCCACCCAGAATGAGATAATGTCTCACTCGTATTCTTGAGAACCAACATAGAATCGATAGACGAAAGAAAAAAATAACCTGGTAAGGACAACTGATGGTAAGACACAAATGATGAAATAAGATACGTATAAGAATGCTTACCTTTACGAAGGGCAATGAGTAAGTGAAGGTCCTTACTTACTTGTAAATCCTCAGACGAAGACATTGGTGGTGAAGGGCATGCTTCTGTAAGTTGGCGCGGACGTCTGTAGTAGAATTGCGTAACAACAGGACTATAAGGAACAGATTCTGGAGGAGACATAACAGGACTCGATGGTGACGAAACTACCGCATTATATAAAAATAAGTCATCCTACTAAGAAAAAGAGTGAGACTGAGACGATGGGCTAAACACTACATCCTAAAAAAAAAATGTAACACCAGTCGAAACAAGATACTTTTTAGTAGCTGGACAATAACAACGATATCCCTTCTAAACCCGAGAATAGCCGATGAATATGCTCTTTAAAGATTTCGGATCCAACTTAGTACGACTGGGACAAATATCCCGAACAAAACATATAGACCCAAGATTTCAGACTCAACATGAAACATTTCTCTCGTAGGAAACATGACTTTAAATGGAATATCACCCTTTAAAACACCAAAAGGCATGCGATTAATCAAGAAGCAAGTTGTACTAACAACATCAACCCAAAAGTGCTTCGGGACATTCATATGAAATGATAAGGCCCTTGCAATCTCGAGAAGATGTGTGTTTTTCCTCTCTGCTACCCCATTTTGAGATGGAGTATCAGGTCACGAAGACTGATGAATAATATCATTATCTTGTAAATAGGAACCAAGAACAGTCGAGAAATACTCCCCTCCATTATCGGTACGTAGTATTTTGATAGAAACACTAAAAATAGAAAATAATTCAAAACGATTTTTCATTAAATAAATCCAAGTGAGACAAGAATAGTCGTCTACAAAAGTGACAAAATATCTAAAACCAATATTAGAAATAACATGACTTAAACCCCAAACATCTGAATGTACTAACTCAAACAAAGCATTAACTTGCTTATTAACTCGAGGATTCGAACTAATACGATTAAAACTTTACAAATTGACAAGACTTGCAATTTAAAATAAAAATTTACTAAACTCATGATATAATTTCTTTAAAATAGACAACGACGCATGTCCTAACTGACAATGAATCGCGAACAAGAACTTGGTACTCGAACATGCAATAACTTGTGCAAAAAGCTAATCAAGAACATAGAGACCTCCAAAAACATGCCCTCCACTAATAACCTTCTTCGTCGAACGATCCTGAAGCAAACAATAGCAGGAAAAAATAAAAGAATACAATCAAGGTCTCAAGAAAGTTGACTAATCGAAATCAACTTAAACGAAAAACTGGGTAAACATAAACGAGAGAATAAGGTTAGAGTAGGGGTAAGCGTAATTGGGCCAGTGCCCTGAATTGGAGACGATGAACCATTAGCCAAATTAACGGCCGAAAATGATGCCCAACAAAGGCGTTTAAAAGAGACTCATATTACCTGTCATATAGACAGTAGCTCTATAGTTTATAACCAATTTCAACGATGACCTAAGGAGATACTGATTATTACGTTACTCGCTAGAGCTGCAGTAGAAGGATTTGCAGAGGATGACTGTCATTAGACACTCGAAGTTTAGCGAAATCGCCTAAAGTAAAAGTATTATAACTCATCACAATGTGAGCTGTCGGAGACTATTGATTTTGATACTGAACTTCCGACAATCTCTCTTTATATGTCCCGATTTAGTACCCTTGTAACGCGTCTTATTCAGAAAACAGAAATGTGGTGGATGTCGAATAATTACCGAAAAAAATAAAAAAGAGCAACGGCTACGAATACTAAATTTACTTTCTTAGTTTTTATATTGATAAATAAATAAAATATAAACAATTTATTGTCAATCAAAATTGACCAAGTTTTACAGAATTGTCGGCATCAGTTATAGCAGCGTCGGCAGAATCTGGCAGCAGTGGGCAGCGACAAATTTCGTCAACAGCGGCAGGTACGCGGCAACAGTATTACAACAACGACTGCTAATCCTGGCCGGCGAACTAACCCAAATAATATCATATAATCCAAGTCTAACTAACATTAAACACGGCTACTATTGCTTTTAACGCAATTAATGGCTTCCCGGTTTATCTTTGATGGGTGGTTTCTCGATTTTGTTTGATTGGTGCTTTTCTACCTTCTCCTAGATTCGTGGCCTCTACGACTTATGGGCTTCTTGTACTCTCGTCGATCGGAGGTTATTAGGTTGATGGCTGGCTTCTTGTTGATTGAGTTGTATTGGGATGATTATTGGGAGGGTTTTTTGCCTCATTAGTTTCGTACAACAAATCTACAAAACACAACCATTAACTAGACAAAATTAATTTACCTAATAGTATACACAACCAAAAATTGTAACAACAAAAAAGATCAATTTAAAATGAAAAAAACAACAAAATCAATAGGTAAATTACAGCCTAAAACTACAAAATAAACCCAAAATTTTTTAAATAAACCATGAAATTGTGTGTGTGACAGGTTGATGTAAATCGTGGGTAACTAAAAAAATTCATAAACTAGATTGTATGATAGGTACATTAGTTGACAAAATAGAATGAAATTTCTTCCGGTTAGTCGTCATTGCAAATAGTTGCGTTGCACAAATTTCTGAAAATCGCCCGCTTTGTTCAAAACAATTACAAAAAAAAAAAAAAAAAGAGTGCAAGAACAAGGAAGAAGACAATTGTCTTCTTTATTTTTTTTTATATTTATAAATAAATAAAATATACACAAATTTATTGTCAATCAAAATCAATTAAATTTTATCTATTTCCTATTTTTATCTTAAAATATATATATATAAATTTAAATTTTATTGAAACTCGCCAAATTTTAAAATCTAATATATATATATATATATTGTGATAAATTATGCAAAATTCTTGAACAAATAATTATGTTTACTTAAAGTTTACTTTCATTTTATCGAGAGATGATAAGATGTTCTTTTAAATCATTTTACTTCACACTAAAAAGAATTTGAAATTGATTTTTATAAAAAATTTCAAATTTATATTAATTATAGTTAACAATATTACTACAAGCATAAACAATATTTAGACTTATTTTATTTTATTTTTTTTTATAAAAAGTGAAAGTCATTTATAAAAAAACATTAACAAAAACTTTCATCAATTTTAAGTTTTTGTTTCAAATTTGGAAATTCAAGTAATAGGATTATATATTAAAAAATTTGTTGTCTAAAATGAAACATTTTAAAAATAATATGTTTAAAATACGTTAAGACCAAGTGTACTTTCAAACTAGATTAAGGTTGAAAAATATTTTTTAAACAAAAAGATTTGTAAAATCTTTGGTAAAATTTAAGTGTATTTCTTTTAAAAAAAATTCAGAATTTTGGAGTAATTTGACAAAAATCTCATAATTACATTTTTCGTAATTTAGCAAATATATATTACTATTTAAGAAAAAAATCATATTAAAACTAGTTATTATCCTCTGATTAAAGACTATTAATTGAACCGATTGAAGCATAGATATTTTTGGCATATAGCTCTATTTTCTAAAATATTTTAAAATTTTTGTTATATGTAGAATTTTTTTGTTTAGTTTAGTTTTTTTTTGATATTTGTTATACATGAAAATTTTCATATAATTTAGTCTTTAATATTGAAATGTACTTATACACCATATGAGTCCTCACAAAGAAGATATAGCTACAATCATTACATAAATTAGTTTTTGAAATGGAGCTGTTGGTTAGAGACTCTGGCGGTATATTATCTTAATTTAACATATGCTTAAGGAGCATATTTTTATTTTTATTTTATTTTTTGTTAATTTATGGATATAATTTAGTGGAATTTTAAAAAATTTATATTTTCTCTTTCTTCTAATTGAGTGATCCTTTGTTTGTCTTTCTTCCCCTCCTAGTTCAGGTATGGCATAAATAATATTATTATATGTTTCAGGAAGAACAGGTCGAGTGGATATCTTTCGGAGTCACTCAAAGATATTGCAGACATGATTTGAACTTGCAAGAGGAAGAGGAGTGTTCTCAAAGGTATTATAGGCCTCAACCGCCTATTGTTCAGGAGGAATAACCGAACACCCCACAAGTGGACCTGCTAAGGGGTTGACCTCTTATGTGGAGAAAATAAAAAGGTGTCACACCAACATGAGCTACTTGATATTATGTCAGTGGGGTTGGATATGCAGAACAGATACGAAAGATTGTTGAATGGCCAACGACGACGGATAAGGTAAATGATGCGAAGAGGGCGAAAGTAGCAGCCATTCTTCCTGAATTAAGCCCGCCATTAATGACTTTCGATATGCTTGCATTGATGAATATCCTTTTGAAAGACCTCGATTTGCCGCCTTTCTTTCAGTATCTCCAAAGGATCAGTGCGACTACCGGTTGAATAAGGATCGTTGATCGCAATCTCTTCTTCTATTTCTGACGATGGACAAGACTCAGGGGATGACCACATTTTCAAAAAATTGTCTTTTTGTTAAATGATATCATTTGTTTTTCGATGAGTAATTTACTTATGTTTTATCTGAACATTTTGGTTTTGTAAAACTAAGGTGAAGTTGGTGTATTCCTCTAATATTTTTAAGTTAATGTCATATAAGTATTATTTTATTGCATATGCAATTTCAATTCAAATATGACTGTTCATAATAGGAGCATTATTTTATATTTCTAATTTCCATAGCAAAAAAAAAAAAAAAAAAAAAAAAAAATTTAACCACATGAAGTTAAAATTATAAATGGAAAATTCAGCTTTTAACTTAAATCCATGCACCAAACACAGGTTAACTTAATACTCAACTTAACTTAATCCTTACAACAAACTACACCCAGCTTAACTTAATCCAGCTTACCTTAATCCCTACACCAAACACAGATTAACTTAATCCCTCAGCTTAACTTAACACCGACTAACTTAACCCTAATCCCTCCACCAAACACGACCTTTATGTTCCTGTCCTAAAAAAAAAAAAAATTTAGGTCAAAGTACCATTTTGGTTATTTTTAAAAGTTCGATTTTAGTCTCTAAACTTTTAAGTTTGTTCTTTTTGGTCTCTCAATCTTCAAAATTTTAATATCGGCCTCTAGACTTTAATAAAAATTTAAAATTGGTCATGTGACAAATTTAAAATTAATATTAAATAAAATTTGTTCAATAATTTTAATAATTTTAATACTAGTAAAGAAAATAGGTGAACATATTTCTAAAGTTTATATGAAATTACGATATACTTTTAAAGAAAAATTAACAAAACAATTAAAACAATATCAACTTTAACGTTTTTTTAAAAGTCTATGAACTAAAATTGAACATTTTGAGATTTAGAGATTAAAATTGAACAAATTTGAAAATTCATGGACAAAAATGGAACAAATTTGAAAGTCTAGAGACTAAAACTAAACTTTTGAAAATTTTGGGATCAAAATAGAAGAATGGTGAAGTCTAGGGACCAAAATTGTATTTTAACCAAAACTTTAATGGAATAAAATTGTATTTAAAAAAAAAAACTCTTTAAAATTTAAATATGTTCACCTGCTTTAATAATTATTATTAATGTTAGTAAATTAATTTGGATGATAATTGAGATTATATTTATTAACAAAATTAATGTTATGTTTTTTGAAAATGTTAAAATTAGAATCGAAGCTTTTGGGAAAAATATAAAATTATATTTTAACCTAATCTAAACTACTGTGTCTCGTCTAAAAATTGGATATTTTCTGAGAAACCGTATAGGAGGATCTGCTAACCGATTGCCTTTCCTCTTTCAATTTTTATTTTGATTTTTTTTGATGAGTGTAGGGAGGAAGGTGAGATTTTAAGACTATTTAAAATTAATATTTAGAATGAATATTTATTTTGAGTATTTAAAAATAGTGATAGTCGAAAGTTTATTTGAATATAATTTTTAAGAATATTTAGAATCAGTATTTAGAATGAAAATTTATTTTAAGTATTTATAAATAATGATTAGTAATGATAGTTTGGATGTAGTTTTCACGAGTATTTAAAATTAGTATTTAGAATGAGATTTATTTTGAGTATTTAAAAATAATGATTTTAGTTAAAATCTTGTTTGAATATAGTTTTTTTAAGAGTATTTAGTAAATATTAGTTTGAAATACTCTTTAAAATTTCATAACAAACGACCCCTTACGAAGCCAAAAAGAGTAGAAAGACCAAATCAACAATTGGATACTAGTAGCCAATGGAAAGTTATTTAGAAAATAGCTAATCAATTAGCATTTAAATTCTTGGCGAATTCATAATTAATAAACATGGGTGGAGAGAGAAAATAAATCATCCCAAAATACCCTTGAATTGTTTTTATTAATTAATTTATAAAATTTTAATACTTGTTTGGTGGAAGTCTTTGTCTAGTCCGATTTATCTTAATACCCAACCGTAAATAGCATATCAACCGTAAATAGATTAAATTTTTATATTTAATCTTATGAAAATTGTGGCTTTCAGGTTCTTAATATAATTCACAATAATGATAATAAACAAAAATCAATCTAACTTCAAAATTCTATAATCTTCGATACAAAATTTGCATTTTTGAATAAGCTACGCGAATTTAAACAAACAAATTAACAAAATTAGATACATTTTATATTAATGGCATTAAAATTTTTATGAATATCTGTAATTTTATTAGGAAAATTTATGTCTTATGACATTGATGTTAGTAAAATTTATTTTGTCATTTATAATCATCTACCATTTATCATTTAAACAAAATGTATATAAAATGATAAATGGAAAATTCATTTTAATAATTCATTTTAACTTAAGCACTTCATCAAACACAATTTAACGTAATACTCATGTTAAATTAATCTCTTCAACAAACAACAATTTAACTTAATCCTCCTTCAAACACAAAGTAACTTAATACTCAACTTAACTTAACACCGACTAACTTAACTCTAATCCGATCTCTGTACCAAACACGCCTAATATATTTTTCTCCAAATAAACTTGTTTGATTTTACCTACTTTTAATCGATTGATTTAAATATATTTAAAAAAAATATTAATTTTAATTTTTGAAACTACTGCTCAATATATTTGATAGTGGTGCCTTGCATAAAAAAAAAAAAAAACTCTAAGCAATATACCCATTGATTTTTTTTAATTTTCTTCTGGCTGCAAAAGAATCAATATTGTGTTAGAATTTTATTTTTATTATTTTTAAAAAGAGAAACAACAACCGCTATAACGTGATCCTTTTTGTGTTTATTATTTCTAAAATACGAAAGAAGCAAATTACCGATTCAGGTTTAAACTACCGTCTTCTCTAAAATTTTTGACACGAGGGGGATCGTCAACCATTAAACGACATCTAGGCAGGTGCTACTTCTCTCCAATTTCCAATTCGAGGCAAGGATCATCGCCAGACGCTGAATGATCGCCATGGTAGGATTGTAGGAGTAGCATGTTGTTTGGCATTCATCTCACTTGGATTCGGTAATTTTGCTCACTTGATCATAGTTGTGTTCAATATGAGTTAGGACGAGAGATATGTATATTCATAATATAAGACAACACAAATTGACATCATGTATGGGATTGTGATCGACTAAACTATATCGTTAATTGAAGCAGGTCCCAAGTGGGACAAACGTTCTTAAGTAGCTACCTAACATACCCATAAACAAAATGGTGTTGACAAAAGAAAGCTTATACATTAATGCATGGTCGTGATACAATGAATGTACTAAAAGTTTGTGAATGAGATGTACAACGACTCTTGTATTTTGGCCGAAATCGTACTACACTACTACAAAAGAGGGAATAGGTGACGGTCTATCCAATTTTTTTTTTTTTAAATACGGATATAAGATGACGGGCATTTTGGTGATGGGCAAAATGGTGACGGTCAGAAATGGTGACGGGCAAAAACCGTCACCAAAGGTATTTGGTGACGGTTATTGCCTAGTGTCACGGTCTTGCTTGTCCAGTGCGTGTTGCACATGGCCGAATGAACCTCTACACCCCTTTTTATCATGCTTTTATGTTATTTTGTTAGTATTGCATGTTAGGATAGTTTCCTTCATT
>JBBMEG010004182.1:23329-38552 GCA_037832605.1 Cyclanthera cordifolia | reverse complement strand
GTTGATAGGAAGAGAGAGGAGAAAATTGAGTAAATTGGAGATATAAATATTTGTTTGGTAATTCATGTTTTAGGAGAGAAGTTGTTTATTTTAGATTAAATCTCATATAAAATTTGATTTGTAGTTTGATGAAATGTTTGAGAGAAATTGAGGAGAGGTTGAGAAATAGTTGGAGAGAGGTTATGATATATTAAAAACAAATACTGTTTGCTCTCCCTGGTTTCCTCTCCACTACCTCTCCCCTAAATCCAATCACCTCAACTCATTTTCTCCATTGTTTTCTCATTTTGATATGTTATTGTTTTTTCATTTATTTCCATTTCACCAAACTTGTTTAATTGAACAAGTGAAATAAATTTTGATCAATTAGATTAGAATATATGGGGGTGGGTAGAGACGACAACACTGATTCTCTATTTTTTTCGATAAAAAAATCTTGACGCACGTCTATTTATTTCTAGGTCTATGGAGTTAGAGATATTCGTTCGAATCGAGACCGGATATGTGCTCACGAAGAGAAGAGCTTTCCTACGAGGTAAGATACTCGTCGTTTTTCGACGCCAGCCGCCACGCAGCACAACCAAAGCTTCTGGCATTGATTGTGATTGAAGTTTATCATCGAATTGATTGAAAGCTATCAATTGAGTTAGTGATTGAATCTATCGATTGAACTACTGATTCAAGACTATCAACGCACTCATAGAAATGAGAGTGATAAACTAAAGGAAAAAATGATATAAATGAAATTGATAGATGCGAGGGCATTTTTGTATTTTTACTTATACGAGACTACTTTTTGTGTAATACATGTAATGACTTTAAAAATGTGCTAATGATGATATTTATTTGATTTCTTTTTTGCTATACATAAAAATCCCCTTCTTTACCCGGGTTTTTTTTTTATAGAAAGAGTGAAGTGGAGAGAAATGGAATAGTTAATGATAGTTGAATACTTATTTGAGGATTTGTGTTAGTAGTTGCCAGACAATTAATTACTTGAGATTGATGTTAGCCATGTGAAATTTGATGGAGTAATTGTTTACTTAAAAAAACAAACGAATGATTATTGAGAAATATTGGTTTATCACTCATTTTCCACAAAAAACAAACTCAGCTTAAAACTTTTCCAAAAGGAAAATAGAGAACCTAAATGAAAAAAGTAAAAAATAAAATAACGTTTTGATTCCTAGACTTTGAGTATTGTTCTATTCTTATCGCCAGACTTTTAAAAGTTTTAGTTATTGACTTTCAAGTTTTCTTTTTTCTTTTTCTTTTCAAGTTATTCACTTTTGAATTTATTTTATTTTGATTCATTAACTTTTAACCCTTCACTTTTAGTCTTAACTTAAAATTGTCAAATATAAAGTTATTGGTTGAAATTGATTCAATAGTCTTAATAATTTTAATACATTTCTAAAATTTAGAAAAGATATATATATATATTAAAAAAAAAAAATCGACAAATCTTTTTTCAACCCGGACCACTTTTAATATTTTTATAATTATAGGTATTATTAACATTTGAGCTTAATACATTTCTAAAATTTATAATATATATACGTGTATATATATATTAAAAAAAATCGAAAAATCTCTTTTCAACGAAGACCAATTTTAATATTTTAATATTTTAATATTTATAGGTATAATTAACATTTGAGCTTTTACACTGAATGCGTCAGTGACGCAGTGGTTTCATTGTTTGGTGTTGTTCTAGTTCAACACCAATTCACGAGTAAATCTTAGACCTTCGTCTAATTTCCCCCTAATGCGTTGACAAAAAAATAAAACAGTGAAACTACACACACATATATAGATTATATTATATCATACTTTTAACTAAGCAAACTTACATAGGTAGCTAGTAAAGCTTCATCTCCTTTTACATTAAATTAAGACCAACCATTTATTTATTTTCTTACAAAATCCACAAACATAGAGGAGAGGAAAAAGAGGAAGGATATATTATATATATTATATATATATATATATAACATTAGCAGACGTTGAGGTGAGATTCAATGTCTTTTGTCATCTTATTCATGATGTCAAGATACTTGTAAGGACAAGGACAGGAATCATCAAGTTTCTCGTACTGCAACGTTAAAACTGCCGAACAATGTTTTGGTCCTTTCGACACAACTCTGAATATTGGCTTGAAGACTTTGTATTGCTTGAACACATCTCCTTCCAATCCATTCAACACTACTAAGTATTTATCGTCATGGAATTCCACCCGTTCCTTGAAAACCTCTGCCTTACCATCTTCATATACATATATAAATGAAGAAAATATGTAACATAATTGAGTACCCATAACATAATAATACCTCTCTCTCTCTCTCTCTCTCTATATATATATATATAATTGTTTTATTCTAATTTTTTTTAAATAATATGTTCATTACTTCTAAAATATATTTTTTTTATAAAAAATTAAATTAAATTGAATAGCTAATAGGTTAATAAACACATTCGAATTTAGTACGTCAAAACAATAATATGATTCCATTCAAATCTTAACTCGAAAATATACAAGTTGAGTTGAATTGTTCCAATCAAGTAGAGTTTGATGAGTTACGATCGTTTATACGTACCGACAGTGTAATTCCAGATCTTGACGGAGCCATGGCCATGGGTATCCCAATCGCCATCATGAACTTCAACTTTTTGGAAACATGTTGGAGAAATATCAGGCATCAGATTAACTTCATGTTTGAGTAATTTGTAGTATTTTTCAGCAGGTACGTTTACGTCAAGTTCGCTCACAATCTTTCTAACAGGCGACATGATTTCAAAATACACACTCACACAATTAAGTAGCTAGCTAGATTGCTTAACCAAACACACCTACAAATCGATGCTTCCTTTCCCTTTTTATACATCCTACTGATTTATTATTTTATTATTCAAATGTTCTCTCTTACCTTAATAAAAATTGAGGGCGGAGAATTTAAACTTGTTGGATCCCATATATGGCCCCACCTTGGGGACATGTTGAAGATTTTGAAGATACTCACCTTGTGGCAAATGTCTCACATTGATAAGGTGGAGATTCTTCAACATATATGTAAGATAGAGTGGGCTACTCTTCTCATTGTCAATTGATTTTGAGATGGATGCCTACACTTTGTAACATGGTAATCGGATCCGACCCAAGCGAGTGAGTTAAAGTGGGTAATATTAATAAATCATATAAATTTGTGTCTTTTTAATTGTTAAATATTGTTTTTTATGCATTTTGTTGGGAATAAGAAGCTTCCATTGAGAAGAGGTTTAACTTGGACCTACAAGGGCAAGGCTTGGGACCATCTACACAATATTAAAATATGAATACGTCCACTTTCATGTACAAAATATAAAAAAACTATCGATTGCCTAGTGATGAAAAGACTAAGATTACTGGGTGTGTTTGGATTCGGAAGAGAGAAAGAAAAGAGAAAAGTTAAAGAGAAATTAAATTCTTCGTTTATTTTTAATACATCACAACTTTTTTTCAAAAAGATAGAACCCGTGACTTTGGTATTGAACTGAATTACCTCCCAACAATGAAATCAATGCACCCACTGATCTTTACAGTGAGAAGATTTTTATTTAGAGGCAAACAAGATGAGAGTTATACCGTACTAGCAAATCTTTTAATACAATCCTAAATCTATTATATATATATATATATATGAGATGATGGATTTAAAGTAAGGTGCTCAATAGACACTCTATACTTTAACCCTATGAAATCATTTCATGACAATTACATGTTTAAAAATTAATTTTTTTAAAAAATTTTTAATACAAAATGTCATAGAGTCAACAAAAATATTACAAAAAAATATAAAGAAAAATAAAACTCTAGGATAGAAAACAGTTCATCAGATCAATCTTAAACTTCTTTAGGGACAAGAATCTTCCACAAAAGAAAAAAAAAAAAAAAAAAAACAAAACAGGAAAGATGAATTAATTGTTGAAACATGGGTGAAATAGACAAGAACATGCTTTAGAGATTTGGTGATAAAAGAAAGCCTCGTCTCCATTGATTTAGAATGCAGAAACCTCAAACTTCGAGATTGTCAGTTCTAATATATACCGATTGAACTATGTTCATTTTGAAATTAACTTTTTTTTTCTTCTTCAAAGTCTAGATATTTTTTACACAAAAAAAAAAAAAAAGAAGACATAATTTATAGAGGTATTTTTGTAAATAAACTAAACATTTTGTTGATTACCTATAAAATAAGAAATTAATAATTCACATAAATTTAATCTGAGAAAAACATAGAACTTTCTAGGATATATACATGTTGAAAAGGAAAAATAAAAAAACAAATGAGTATAATTTAAGTAAATATTGTTTTTCTTTAATTTATTGAAAGCATATGAAAAACTATCTTCAGAATATTTCAAAAGAAATATGTTGGAGGATAGAAATTGCAAAACTTTTTTTAGATGTAAGGTTAAGTTTGCAATTATTATCTAAATTTTTGATAAAAATCTTATAAAGATGATGAAATTCATATAATTTAATGAACTTAATAAAAATTGATTTACCGAAAATGTTGGTGTCGTAGTGATATCATTGTTTGATGTTAATCTTTTGAATATCAGTGTCTATTTGAAAACATGTAGTGTCCTCTATGTAAGGTTTGTGATCTCTTTCTCCAATTTATACTCAAAAAAAAAATTAAAAAAAAAAATATATATATAATTAAGAGTTTATTGGATATATTTTTAATCAATCAATTTACTATAATTAATTTATATATAAAGTAGGAGTAAGATGTGAGAGAAGTTTAAGAGAATATGTTGAATGAAGAAAAATTTATGGTCCCATCAAGAATAAATTGGAGAACCCTAAGTAAAAAGGCTACAAAATATAAATTGTGTATTGAAACACTATTATTTTGATTTTTTTTTTTCCAAGAAACAGTTTTGTTACTCAATTTAGAAAGTATAATTACAAAAATAATAATTAAAGTTGTGTATTTGGTACGATTATAAACTTACTATGGAATAGTTCACAATAAAACCACTGCGTCACTGACCTATTCCGTGAAAACTCGTGTATTTTTTACGAATAATCCTCGCTTCGTCCTCTTAAAAAGTTTATAGTAATTTTGCGAAAGATCAACATTTGTAGCATCCCTACGTTAGAGTACATACAAAAATAGATATTTTAAAATTCAAAAATTTAAAATAGAATATATATCTTGCCAATTTCCAAAGTTACTTTTATTTATAATTAAATATTCTGATCGAGGAATTCGAATATATGTTTTGTTGTTTTTTTTTTTCTCTTTAATTGTAAATTTTGGATAAGAGTTCAAAATCGGAAAGAAAAAAAATTAATAAATAAGTCTCTATTTTATAACTATTTAATTTTTAATTTTTAAAAATTAAGCCAACACTTCAACTAATAATTTTCATGATTTTAATATTTATATTTTATTTCTATTTTAAAAAATCAAACTAAAATTTGAAAATTGAAATACCATTATGATAATCATTTAATTTTTTATTTTTTATTTTTGACCTTCAAATTTATAACTATTTATTCGACACATAGTTTTCATAATTTGGATGCAAAACATGGTGCTAATGTTTATCTTTTATACTTTTTCATTTATTTCAAATCAACATTTTCTAACAAAATTAGGTTTGATCCACTTAAATAATACGCTATAAAAAATTATTAAGGGAAAAGAATCTTTCTAAAACCTTTAAGCTTTTAATATTTCATTTATATGTTTATTTTATTTTTCAACATCAATTTTAGTCTTTATATGTTTTTCTTAATTTACTTTTGTTTTATATTTGTATTTTTTAAAATTAAATTCATATTAAGAATTCTTTCATTAATATATTGAACTTAAAATTGTCGAGTTAAAAAAAAAATAATAATAAATAAAGATTAAGACTTTTAGCAACATTTTTTTATTGATTTGCAACATGACACTTAAATACTAAATAGAAAATATGAAAAGAAACAAATAATAGCCACTAACACAATCACTAAGAAAGCCACTAATAATTTGATCAACAAAAATTAGTCGAATCAATATATTAGAAATTATTAGATTATGTAATCAAAGTTTTGTTATTTTAAGAATTATAATAGAACATTATTAGATATAAATTTAATTGATTTTGAAAAAGATTAAAGAGAATTCCATTAGAAAATGCATTTTAGGCAACCAAAATTTTGCCGACAACCACCAAACTATCGTAATAAGATTATATTGACTTGACACGATCGTCGATAGGAGTAGCGCTTTCGTCCATGGAGTATAGACCCGTCGTCAATAATAAACTCTTTCGGAGTGTTTGTTTGAAGTTTTATGGAAGAGTTATTTTGAGTATTTAGTAATAAGTAGTTTGTTTGAAGGTTTTGATAGACTGTTTAAAAAAAAAGTGTTATTAATTTTTGTTTGTATGACGACTGTTTATGGAGGAGTTACTAAAAATATTTGTTGTTTTTAATATAATGTGATATTTATAAATATTTTAAAATAAACTAAAAAAAAATTTAAATAACTAAAAAAAAAAAAGAAACTAAACACTGACATTAAATGCAGTTCAAACCCTTTTTTTAAAACTCTTAACAAACGCCCTGTGTCATCCGCTCATGGCTAAAACTGTTCTAAAATTACGCGCAATTTTACCCATAATTACTAGTTTACACATTAATAATCAAGGTGAGTTGAAGAAGCTTAGTTCACTCTTATTACTGGGCTTGGCCCAAAAGTAGAATCTGAATGTTCAGGTCCAGGCCCAAAAAATTTATTGTTCTGTTTAGCTCAAGATTGACCCTAATCAAAGCCTAATTAGTGCCCAATTTTTAGGTTTGTCTTGTTAATAAAAATAATGAATTTTAGCCTTTGACTTTGACTCTCTCTCTCTCTCTTGTTTTTTTTTTCCTTTTTATTTTGATCTCTATACTTTCATATTTGTTTCATTTTGGTGGGCGAACATTTTATTTTATTTTTGTCTCTTATCTGTTTCATTTGAATTCTTAAATTTTTAATTTTTTTAATTGATTTTTTTTTCTTTAAAAATTTATGATCTTCTCTAAAAATGTTGTTCATACTTTTACTAAAATTACTGACATTATTGAATTAATTTGTAATCTATATTAACTTCAAATTTATCTTAAAAGACCACTTAATCTTATTTCTTTTGTTTGAGACTAAAATTCAAGGCGTAAAAGTTGAAGGACAAAAATGGAAAAAATTTAAAATTCTTAACGATCAAATTCCAAACACGCACTCTGAGAACTTCTCCAATTATATTTAATTTTTCACATATATATATTAGTTTACATATATACCCTAAACCCTAATTATGGATTGGACGATTCTTCCTAGCTGGTGTATAATCCATGGTCACCAAGTCATTGCCATTTTCCAATGCTCCACCATGGATTTCGGCGACAGGATCCTTCTCGATTCGTCTAGACGTCGTTTCGAGCAAACTCCGTCGAGCCAAAGAACCTAAAACACCAATGTACTAACAAGAAGTTAATACCCAAACCCTAAAAAAAAAAAAAAAAAAAAAAAAAATTCATAAGCTTCTATTTTGCTAATGAAATTACTTGAGGTATGATATTGATACCTGGCGTTGAGATAAGGAGAAAGAAAATAAGGAGGAAGCTCAACAGCCGAAGGAGGCGATTAAATGAAAATGATGATATCATGCCAACCATCTAATTTTTGCGATATTAAATTATTATTAAATTAAATTTTAGCTATTTTTAGAGAAATTTTCTCTGAGTAATTTGACCTTTAATTTCTCAAGAACTTGTGTTTTATAGACTCTAGATTTTGTCTTTACATAAAGTTATTTTCTTGAATTTATTTTTCTTTTCAGCTATTAATGATAGATTTTTAGTTGTCTATGTTCTTGGAAGTTAGTATCCAATCATATTATCTCTCACTCTTTGAAGCCACACAAGTATAAAGAATTATTATTTTTTAATTCACTTAAACCGCGTTTGGATAGGACGCATTGAGATGGGAAGTGAAGTGTTAGGAAGTCTGTGTTTGTGGTGTAGGATTGCGATAAGAAGTGATAGGAAGTCTGCGTTTATGGTGTAGGGTTGCGATGAGAAGTGATAGGAAGTCTGTGTTTGTGGTGTAGGGTTGCAATGAGAAGTGATAGGAAGTCTGTGTTTGTGGTGTAGGGTTGCGATGAGAAGTGATAGGAAGTCTGTGTTTGTGGTGTAGGGTTGCGATGAGAAGTGGTAGGAAGTCTGTGTTTAAGGTGCAGGAGTTGGGATAAGAAATGTTAGGAAGTATGTGTTTGGGATGCACGATTGAGATGGAAAGCGTTAAGAAGTCTGTGTTTGGAGTGGGATGAAATAATTTTTATTTATTTATTATATTATTGAAATATATTCGTTAAATTTCTAAAATAATGTGTGGTAACTACACTTTGTTTTCATGGGTATGTTTTTAATAAATCTCTAAAATTTTAAATTTAAGTTAAATAGAACTTTGAACTTCAGAAAGTTATTTACATTTTTTTATTTATTTATTTGTGTTTGATGAAATTGTAACTAGTTACACATCTTGTTCTTCTAATTAAAAGATTATTATTTAAAAGTCGATCGGAAATTTAATTATTCTCAAAATTCAATTTTGTATTAAATAAATCTATTTTATTTTAAATATAATCCAAGATAAAGTTTAGAAATTTGTGAAACACTACACAAATTTTGTAATCTCAGTAACTAACTTACACTAAAATATAATAGTAAAAAAATTGTTGGAGGTGAAATTATTAGAATAACAATACTATAAATATTAATCTAACACACGTCTAATAACAACATTGTAATATCCATTAGCTTATATAAATTTCGACTATTCTCTCAAAATTACTATATTATCTTATATTTTGTAACATACGTGACTACTATGAATTAAATATATAACATTTTCGATTCTTCAAGACTCTCTCGATTCACTATTATTCAACCTAGTCGTTAAATGTGTTATAATTATAAATAGACAAAAACAATTAAATCATCCAAAAAAAAAAAATTTAGAAATTTCTACCTACCATTAAGTTGAAATGTTTTTTCTTGTCTCACAATGATAGAGAATTAATAAACAAATGTGTGACACACATATATATATAGTAGAAATTATGATAATAATTACTTTTCTTACATCACATGCATGCAAATTGTAGAGAGAAATAATGAAAGTTATGTTATTTCCAATGAACTAGGTTTTTACTGTTAGAAAGGGGTTTTTTTTTTTTTTTTTTTTTTTTTTTTTTTTTTTTTTTGGGTTATTTTGAAATGAAAATTGCTATAATGTTGGGGGGGAAACAATTAAAAAAAAAAAAAAAAAGACAGTATAAACTTCAATGGAAGATTTTGAGGTTTTAATGTTTTGTAAGAATCAACCATGGAGAGACAACTAGGGAACAATTTCAAGCTTTGAAGATTTCTTAGGTTACAAGAGGAATCTATATATATACTATTTCATTGACAAATATATATTTTAAAACTTCAACATTTAATTTCCATTTTTCAAATTAATTTCTCTATTTTGTCATTTATTTTTCACAAATCTTCTCAAAATTCAAATTATGTTTTTGCAACCCTATAACAAGGTGTTCTACTAGCTAATTTTTGTTTATAGAATTTAGTTAGAATTCAAATATTAAATAATATCATAGCTAAAAATAATTTCATCCAAGTACCATTTCAAAAATAAAAAATTACAAATTACAAACTAAATGATGATCAAATAAAGTTTTAGAAAACTACACATTATAATAATTTAAAATGTTGTAAGCATCATAGTCTTATGTTTGGACACCAAAACTTAAGCCATCTCAATGTAGTGTTTCTATGGATCTTGTGTTCAATAATGTATTAACAATAATTTTTTTAATTAATATACTTTTAGATTAAGTGGAAGGTTAATTAGAATCCTAAAAAGAAATTGACTCAAATTCGTAACATTCAAAGGTTTCCACAAATAGTCTTATATCGATTTTATGTAATTTGTATTAAATTAGAGATGATAGAAAGAATTATTTATATTAAATAAAATAAAATTAGAAGAAATTTTTTTTTATGAGGATGATAAATTTTGAGAGCTTCATATGTCATATGATAAATGATACTACCATTAATGAGAGGAACAATAATAAATAAAAACATTAATGAATTGAGGACGACATCCGACCGGAGTGGGACTACGTGTCGTTTAAGACTACCCTAATTAATTTGCCTTCCACTTATTCAAATCCTTTTAAAATGTTAATTAATTAAATTCATATAAAGGCAAAGAATATTAAATGTCTACAGAAAAATTAGCCTTAGAAACCACTTGTTCACCAATTAGATTGTTAATTAATTGATCTTTCAAAAATAAAAATGGTTTTCATTTATTTAAATGGACAATTTTTTATGTCGGCTTGGATTTTTTTTTCTTTTTCAAAAATATATGTCGGCTTGTAATTCATTAAGATTTATATTTTTCCACTTTTATTTTTTTGTGGTACTTTTTCCATTTTTATTTATAAATTATGATATGTTCGGCCGCTTTCGACTTCTATTCAAAATCTCATCAAAACTATCAAATTTTATTTAAAATAATTGTTTTCTAAACACATTTTTTTTTTCTTTTGCAATATTTTTTTTAACACAAAAAATTTTAAACAAATATTTTATATTTGCAATTCGGTCTATTTTTCTTTCTTTCTCGACTTCTTTTCCTCTCCCCAACTCAAAATCTAATCCCTCCTTATTTTACAAGTTTAGGAAAGCTATTAAAAGAATTGCAAACTAGCACAATTAAAAAAAAAACTATTTTTATTATTCCATTTTAACATCTTCAATTTATTCTTTCACTTTCTCTCTCTATTGCGCGGTTAGTCGATTGAATTTTATCGAATTTTTTTAAAATTATCGAAAGGGTTGATTACGTAGTGGTTTTATTATAATTTACCTTAATTTAATAATAATAATAAATATGGTAGATAAAAAAATGTTTTCATATTAAATAACATTATAAGTTAAGGTGATATCAAAGAAAAATTAGAGACTCCATCATACATGAGTAAGAAAGCAATATAAATAGGGCATTTAATTAAAAGCTATGAATTTGTATGAAATAAAGACAAAATTAAGAAAGTGAAACATAAAAAACAAATCAAAGGAAAGATGCCTCCATAGTTTGAAGGGACAATGTAACTCAACTTGTTATCTTATCCATTTAATGTTAACAAGTAACAACATAGTAAAAGCATAATCACATGATGTTGTGCCCCTTTAGTGTCTGTTTTTTTAAGTGAACAAAAGAACACCATAACCCAAATTTACAAATGGACAACAATGTTTTTCTAGGTACACTGTTGGAGTTTTGTAGCTAGCTAGGCCACTATTTGTTAGTCCCCTAAATTTAAAAACAACATAACAGGTTAACTAACAGCCCATGATGATCAAGATCATGGGAAAACATCCACATATAATCTTTAATTCTATGTTTGGATTTGTGTTTTTCGTTTTTGTATTTATTGTTCACATTTATAAATACCCATTAAAACCATTTATTTTCTTTGTTTGTTTGATAAAGTTATGTTAATCGATATACACAAAATCATAACTCAACCAATATGGTGATCGATTTACATGGTTCACTAGTAATATATTTGGTACGTCGTTCCCTGACATAAATGATAATATTTTTATTAATTTTGGAGATACAAAGTACAAAATGTCATTATAATTTATTTTAGAATTAAGTTTTAAGAGACTCCCGCTCATAGACTGAGCAGTGAGATACTCGACTAAGTTAACATGGAGTATCATAGTTAAGTAGAGATGTCTATTTTTCTCACGGGACTGGCTCCACAAAAACCCATCCCTTTTGGGTAGTGAATTCTCGATTAGATACTGAATATGAGAGTGAGTGTAGATGAAAAATTTCCTCCTAAACGGGGATAGAGACTGGGGATGTATTCCCCATCCTTGATTTCTCGTTTCCCATCACGTTTATATATTATACTAGATTATTTCAATTTTATTTAACGCACTTATATACATAAAGTTCTCGAAATTCTTATGTCGATGGATATTTTTCTTACATAATTAACTATCTAATTGAAATTTAATAAACATTTATCTTTAACTATTGAAAAAAGTATCTAAAATTTAGTGAATTGAATTAAAATGGAGACAGTTTATAAAAATTTTGGGAATAAAAAAAGAAAAGAAAAGAAAAAAAATTAAATGAGAAATAATATTACCTTCGAAGAATCTAATCCACGTGCATTCCCACATAAAAGTCCCGCCCATTTTCACAAAATTTAACGATGAACTTCGCATGAATAAGGATTAAAATGGGCAGCAGGGATGGGAAACGATAAAACCATCTCCGTTTCAACCCCGTGGACATCTCAAAGTTCAAGGCATATCTCTATTAGATAATGTAAGCATCCATCCCAAAATCAATTAGTGATAAGAGAAGTAATCCACCTAGATATATCTTATAAATGTTAGAAGCATTCTCCACTTTCCTAGGTGGGAGAATAGTGAGATTCTTAACAAGTAAGACGGTGACGCTTTTGAATTTATGAAGAAGATGCAAATAAAATATATTCAATTTTCTTAAAAAAAAAAAAAAAAAAAAATCTCAAGTATTTACGTTGACACAGAGACACAAAAGTAAAAAACCATAATTGATCCAAATTCCAACATAATCAAATATTATTTTTGTTCTTTTCTTTCTTCTTTTTTTTTTTTTTTTTTCCTTCACATTTGATAAGCAAATAAACCCAATATCAAATATTGGAGAGGAAAATGAAAGAAAAGAATAAGGAAAAAGGAAATTAAAAAAAAAAAGCACACACACATGACAGGTTCATTACCATCTCTTATCCCTACATTTTAGTACCACAGTTAGGGAAGAAAAGAGATGGGTAAAAGAACCTAAGATGTTACCATCAAAATTAATTAACCTAATTAAAAACACACAACCCAAACTAAAATAATTTTAATCAAAATTAAAACACAAACAAAATAGTACAAATAATATGCATATAATATATTATATCTATAGGCCCATCATCAACCCTCTTTTGCTTCTTTTCCCCCCCTCTCTCTCTCTCTCTTCCTTCATTATTACCTGCAATAAAGCAAACCATTGATAATTCATCTCATATTTAATTTCAAATTATCAAAATTCCAATAACAATTTACCAAAACTAGTCACATATACACTAATGTTTTATGTAACAAGTATAATTTCAACATTAAATCAAGGTTATGCAACACAATAATAAATAATCATATAATGTTTGAAATAGCTTAACTAACATCAGAGATGATTAACATTCGCTTGATATGTGGTTCGAGTCCCTACTCCCAATATTATAACTCAAAAAAAAAAAAAAAAAAATCTCTTCTTTAAAAAAAATCTAACATTTAGTTCCTACCAAATGTACCCTAGAATATTATAGAACTTATGATATGTTTTGTTGATAAAGTTTCATTGACGGTATTAGTTGACATAATTACATTTATCCTACAACACTCAACATGTTATTAGAGCAGAAGATCTAGAATTTGAGTTACATAATTCAATCGATCGTGTTTTTTTTTTTACCATATTCAACAATCTTTGAAAATTATTTGTTTTCCCATTGATTGTTTATCTATTTTATCCAAAAAAAAAAAACAAAACATAATCTATATATACACACATGAAAATTGGTTACTATAGGTTATATGTCATACTCATTATGTTGTTATTGGTAATGAGTTTTCACATTATTGCAAGTGATATATTGATGGGTCTTAATCTAAATCACATTTTATAAAGAGAAAAGAGAAGAAAAAAAAAATACCAAAAGAAATTGCTAAGATGGGCTTGAGCTTCAGAGTCTTCAGAATCATGAGAAGGAGAATGAATATGTCTTCCTTCATAAGTTGTAATCACCATTCTTGGATCTTCAGCTAATCTCTCTACTCGTTTCTTTACCCTACATGGATCTTGTGTACAACGATAGTAGCTTCTGCAAATATATAATTTTATTTTACAATTCAATCCATTATTTCTTATTATTTACAATAATATTTATTCAAAAAAAACATGAATAATCTGCTATGATGTCTTTGAAACTCCATCATTACTTGGTTTAGTTTTGATATCCCTTCCCTTTTGATGGTTTTGAATGGCTATAATGACTTCTTTTCTGACCCCTCATCTCAGAAATAATTATGACATCAAAATTTGAATCTCATAGAAAAAGAGAGAGAATCAAATCTAAACAAATTTACGCGTGAGAGAGAGACAGAGAGAGATGATTGTAGTGTAATGAATCCAAATCATTTTTCAATTCCAAAAATGGAAAATTAAGTTCATCATTTAAATTTGAAAAAAAAAATATTTAAGCATATGATTACTTTTGTCACATATTATATACATTTCACTTGTATTCAAATTAGTAACGAGGTTAATTTTCAAAAAAAAAAAAAAAAAAAAATCGAATGGTTATGAAACGAGTGATTAATTTTACCTGGGATGTTGAGTGTTTTTTACGATTTTTTGACCGTATTTTCGCCATTTGTAACCATCGTCAAGAACATCTACGTCGCTCAAGGTCTTGAATGAGAATCTTGGTTCTCTCACCTTTCTTCTTCCTTTCATCTTCTTCATCTTCATGGTTGAAACTCCCAATTGATATTCATTTCTCTTCCCACTCATCAATCTCTCTCCAACCTCTCCCCATGGCCTATAGACAAACAAAACTACAAATTAAAAAAAAAAAAAGGAAGAACATTTTAAATTCCAAAAGAAATGGATGGATAATAAAATAGAAATGAACTGACCATAGATTTGGAGTGGAATTAGTTTGCAAGGAAAGGAGGTGTTGAGATGGAAAGTCAAAAGAGGGGGAGGGCTTGAGGGGCAAAAGAGAAGAAATTAGGGTTTCAGAGAGGTGGTTGGTAGTATTAGAGGTGAAGGAATTGATAGGATGGTGATCAAATGGAGGGGAAGGAGGATTAGGGTTTTGTTGGGGAATAGAAGAAGGGAGTTGAAAAAAAGTCAAATTTGAATTAGGGAAAGAGAAGAATCCCATTTGAGAATGAGTTGATACTTGTTGTTGATGATGATGATCTTCATGATCTTCAAACAAAGCTTGTGGGTTCAAAAGAACTTGGGATTTAGAGCCCATTTCTTGTTCTTGCTTTGGCTTTGGCTTTGGC
>JBBMEG010004182.1:12342-23229 GCA_037832605.1 Cyclanthera cordifolia | reverse complement strand
TTCTTCTTCTTCTTCTCCTTTCTTTCTTTCTTTCTTTCTTGATTTTGATGTGGAAAAGGGAAAAGGAGACTTAGAGAATTTTGGGTGACAAAAGGAATTTCGAAGGGCTTTGTTTTATATATACGAGAAAAGTTGGATCCTTCCTTCCTTCCTTCCTTTACGTATTCTCACACCAAAACTCTACCTTTCCCTTTTTCTTTTTCCCATTTTTTTTTTTTTACCTTCTTCTTCCCTTTTCTTTTTATTATTTTTCCCCTTTTAATCTTGTCAGAAAGAGTTTACTATTAAAGGCCTTTTAATTCAATTATTCTTTTGAGATAATATATGAAAGAAAAAAATAATAATAATGTAACAAAAATTCTATCTCTAGCAAATTGTGGGAAATGATTTCATCGATCCACAAAATTAAATAGGTTCATAATTGTTATTAAAAACTTATTATAAATATAAAATTCTCATTCACATATTTAAGTTATATATTTGTTTTTTTAATATTTCATACACAGTCAACTTTTATTTGCTTTTAAAAAATGTCAATTTTCTCTCTCTTTTCAGTGAACTGGTTGTACTAGTTCAATTGACTGAAATCTGAATTATTAATCAAAGATTATCATTCGTTGAAAATTATGATGCAGTAACATATTATCAGAGCTCAAGACTTCAATTAACTGTGTCACATCTAGGATATATATATTATTGTAAAATACCATTTTGGTAATCAACTTTCACATTTGTTTCATTTTGGTTCTTGAACGGTTAAAAATTTCATTTTAGTTCATAAATTTTCAAAAGTCTAAATTTAGTCTGTAAATTTTGAAAAAAGCTTAAAATTGGTCACTGTTATAAAATTAAAGTCACTATCAATCAAATTTGGTTTAACAATGTTAACTACAAATAAAACGTAAAGAAAATTTTAAAACTTAGGAGGTTGAAAATTTTCTTTAATTATATATATATTAAGTTTATTATTACTTTTTTTGCAAGTACATATACTCGAACAAAACAAACTTCAAAATTTATGAAATAATAAAATGAGAAGATTAAAATAGAATCAAACTCAAAAAATCATAAACTAAAATTTAATTTTGAAAGTTACCTAAAAAAAAAAAAATCCTAAATTCAATGGATAGTAAATATAAGTTTAAGTTTGAGATACACACGAAAAACTCATGGGAAGTAAACGTGAAAAGAGAAATATGGAGTATTAAGATCCCAAGAAAACATTCTTCCATTCACTATTCAACAAAAACAAACAACAACAAGAAAACAGGGGACAAAAAGAAAAAGTAAATAAACTGACAAAATTAAATAAATAAATAAATAAACAATAGTAGTGAAAAGTGACTGCATACAGTTTTTACCATTAAAAGTACCTAATCTAATAAATTTCTCTGTATTTAATTAATTAACAACTTAAATGATCCTAACATCCTCTTAATTATACTAACAGCTGATATTGATTTGCACCACAATATCACATTAAATATAATTAACAAAGATGATCAAGTCATTATTAAATTAGATAGGATAGGCTGACAAAACCCCATGTACCAAATCATTATTCAAACTTTCATGTCAAAATTTATGGAAAAACAATTAATATAACGAAAATAAATAAAGTTTCTGATACCAATTAACTCTAATCCTACATTTATGGGTAGTTTAAACAAACTGAACTCGCACTATTGATGCATTAGTATCTACTCTATCAATATAATAATCAATTGATAATGAGATGGGTAGTTCACTTTATGATGCATTTTTGAAGTTTAACAAAAAAAAAATTTCAAAACCAATTTATAATTAGAGGAGTAATCTATCTTATTTATAAATGTTCGAGGACCCTTTACTTTTCCAATATAGAATAACGAGATCCTCAACACACCCTTCAAAATGACGTCTCTTTTGAGTTGTTTCACCAAACTTGAATCAAATTTCAATTTAATTTTTTTTATTGGACTGATTACATATTTGAATTTATGGGCTCTGATACAACTTTGACGTACGTTAAAGCATCAATCAATCTAAAAGGTTAAACTAGTAAGTTGAGTAAATTTAATTTATATAAACTAACATAATTATCTATAAAACCGAAATAATCTAATGTATTTAATTTGTTGACAACGTTGATTACACATTATCATCATTAATGATATATAAATAACTTATATAATATTTAGTTATGTCTAAGAATGCAAGAGATAGATACTACTTTTGGGGGGTTTTTTTTTTAAATCATAAACATTAAATTATAATTAAATGATTGATAGTGAGTTAATTTGAAGTTAAATAGTATATTATAGAGTTAATAATTTACAAAGTGGGAACAAAAACAAATAAGTATGAATGGTATTGGTTTATTTACTATTAAAACAAAAAGAAGAAAACAAAAACATGGTAAGAATAAAGGAGACAAAAAGAAAGTAAAATAAAGTGAAAGTTATATAAGAGAATTTTGATGAGTATTTAAAAACTGAAGTTGATGCTTTGGATATTTGGAGCCTTAATATTGTCACACACACACACACACTCACACCTCAAAAGCATCAAAATTCTGTCTCATTCCACTTAGTGGAAATTACACTGTTGAATTTAAGGTCAACTATACACGACAATCACTCCAAGACACCACACAACTGTTTTTCTAACCACACCCCACCCATTCCAAAAAAAAAAAAACAAAAAAAATTTGCCTCTCATGTTTTATGGGTGCACCAAATTTCTGTACCTCCAAATAGTTTTTTTTTTTTTTTTTTTTTTGGATCTTCAATTGCTTAGCAGATTATGAAAGGACCCAGTTATGAGAAGGTCTTACATGTGCTCAAATACTTTAAAAAGTTTAGAATTGAAAAAAAAAATAAAGCGTTGTGTATTCTATTAGTGTAAATGCAATTTTACTTTTTTTTTTTTTCTATAGTTATCACCGATTGAATTCACGATCTTTTAATTCTTCACGACTTGATCATTTCGTTTTTTTATGTTTTTTTCAAAAAAATAAACTTTATATTCTAAACCAATACTGAGGCAAAATGCCTATGTTATAGATACCAGCAAACTAAGAAACAATCCTCCCTATGACAAGGCTTAGAGCAAGATGGGACAATTAACACTTAAGGATAGAGAGAATTGGGTGATGTTCGACCTTTCGAATGTGAATTAATTTTGAAGAATCCTCCAACTAATAAGCCTCACGATTAGTCAACTTTAAGTAGTCTTTAGAAGATAAACCTACAACGATATCGTCGACTTAGGTACATATTTCCACCAAAAGACAAAAGAGAAATAAACAATTTTGAACAAACTCATCTTTTAACCAAGAATGCCCTGTTGATAAAACTATTGAATCCTTCTTTATTTACCAACTTAAAAGACAAAACGCAACTAAATGATTCGATATTAAATTTTAAAACTAAACGGATCAGTTAGAGTGATTTGATTCGATTCGATTTTGTCGATTTTCAATTTTTTCTTTGATATTTGAGTAATTGGTCAAAGGATAATTAAAAAAATTTGTACATCCCAAAATTTGGTTTTTTTTTTTTTTAATTTATAATTATAATAACATTTTATACTTTTATGTATAATGTATATTTTTCTAATGGTTACAAAAGTGAAATGAAATAATTGCAACATTTACAATAATTATAATTTTGTACCATTTTTTCTAGGGCTTTTTTCTGGCACTATAAAGAAATATGAAATATAGAGATCATGATGATGAATCTTGGGTGCAAATCTCTTCCCTATGCATCACCAGTGAAGTTATATATCATTATGATTGATATATATATATAAAAAAAAGATTGTCCCAATCCCCATTTGACTTTTATGTTTTTTTTTTTTTTTTCTTTTTCTTTTTTTAATTTTTAATAATAAAAAATAAAAAGTTCATAACCTTTTTCTTGCTTTGATTATTTTATTTTATTTTTATTTTTATCTTTCACTTTTTTACACTCTCAAACCCACCTCAACATCCACCCACCACTTCTCAAATTTCAAACCAAATCCCTTGCATTATTATCAGTTATGGTGCACTACCTTTTAATTTGTTCATTTTGAATATTATTGCTGAATGCATAATTACTAGGATTTAAATAATTTTCACATAATTTTCATATAATTATGAAAATGATTATTCCCATTGATGTAACAAAAAGCTCTCTCTCATATAGGTAGTTGTAAAGGGTATCCCAAACATGATATTGCTTAAAAATCATTACTAATAATTTCAAAAAATTTGCCATCTTTTAATCTAAAGGATCTTCAACCATATAATCAATCCAATTAGCATGTAATGAAAGCTATGCTTTATGATTGTTTAATTAGAAAATATCTGTTCATGAAAGTCAAAACGAGCATAGTTCAACTGACATTAGTAATACATTAATATCCACATGTACGGTTTGTTGTCCCTTCCCTAAATATTGTAATCTCGAAAAAGAAAAAAAAAATTATACAAATCCATTGTTAACCATAAATAAATTTATTTAAGCCATTTTTAAGAAATTTTTATCTAAGATTAAATTTTGATTAATTTCAATTTTCACATAAGAAATTTTTATCTAAGTATTTAACATGTAGTTCTGAAAATTTCATTTCATTTTTCAAATGGTACTAATTAAAGATTTCATATACTTTCGGAATTTTCGTTTTATAATAGTAAAGTAAATCATAATGCTTTTTTAATGTAATGACATTATGGAAAAAGTATTTTCGTTGAATAATCATTTTATTTTAACTTTTTAATAATAATAGTATATAATTGGTAACTCTTTGAATTAGTTTAATTAGAAAGAAAAAAAAAAAAGTTATAATACTTTATTATTATGAACTCAAAGAAAACTATAATTATAAATTGCATTATTACTGAAATCAATAAATAAAAAGGTACCCTGTGTTAATACTATTTATTTGTGTGTGCCATGTGATTTTTCCCTTCGGTGTTGAATTTTTGTAAGTAACTTAACCATTGGAGGTCTTTTTTTTTTTTTTTTTCCTCTCTCTCTCTCTCTCTCTCTTTCTTAGAAAATATTAAAAACCAAACTAGGGATTAGAGACGACTACTCCCGTACATAATTTTCATATTTATATGATATTGTTCGTTTTGAACATAAGTTTTTATGAATTTTATGTTTGGATATCATTCAAAATGTTTCAATCCAATGAAGTATTTGTCATGATTTTTTTCCTCTTTTTCTGATGAGAGACCATTGGTTGGCAATATAATACCAACATCCTCCTCGATCAATGCACCACTAGCCTCCTCTCAAGGAGTACGTAATCTAACTGAATTACATTTGATCTCAAAACACTTGCTTTAAAGCTGGCTCAACCACATATTTGACTTATGACTAGACTCACTTTTTGGAGTCGATTTTCGAGAAGTTTTTAGCTAACAAGGAGTACAAAATGAGCATGGTGTAATGATCATGTTTGTCTAATACGTGTGTTTCATATGAACGAATGCCCGCCAGACCTATTTTATCATGTTTCCATGTCATTCTGTCATTCCTAAATGTTAAGATAGATCAACTAGCATTAAGTATGACCTAACAACTAACGGGTTATGGATTTGAGTTTCCTAATCCCCAAATTCTCTCTCATTGTTTGTTTTCCTTTTTGAAATTTGTGGCATTTGTCTCACATTCGAAATATAAGGATTCTTCGAACATGTACATGTTATGTATGGGTTATTCATTTTATTGTCTATTAATTTAGAAGTAAGATCTTATACTATCTAATATGATATTAAAATAGGAAAGAAAATGAATGAAATTAAAATAGTGTATTAGATAAATTAGGATTAGTAAAGAAGGAAAGAATGCTTGCGGTAAGCTCACGAGACGATGATGTCACATCGTTCACGTACCATAAAGGGCATAGTAATAATAAAACCTAATACCAAATTCTTTAAAACACAGAAATCATTTCCCTTTTTGTCTTTGTTCATCCATGCCCATTATCTTATTTTAACACTTTTCTACTTATTCTCTCCTTTTTCTTTTCCAATTTCTTTTTTTTTTTTCTCAATTAGGTAGCCAATCATAATTCAATCCATCAACTCATTCATTTATCCTTTCTTTGGCATTTTGATTTTAATGTAATGTTAGATATTACAAGCTTTTATTTAACTCTAGAAATATATCATTGGTTGAAAATTTGGACTCGAGAGGTGGACTCTCTCTAAATTCTAGGTTCGAAACTCATCTGTGACAATAATTTGTAGTCTCTTCTTTGTTGTATTCTGGTGTCGCCCCTAGGACGGACATGGTTACCTGAATATATGGTAAAATATCTATCTCAATTTTTTTTTAATATAATAATAAATGAAAATTATTTAGAACATGCCTAAATATTAGTACTAATGAATTACAATTTAACACAAAAAATGAAAAAGTACAAAAATAAAAATAAAATGTGGTTGATATTATGTCATATACATAGACATCAAATAATTCTCTTAATAAATTTCACATTTGTCCATTTTTCTTTTTAGTTAATTAGAGCGAAGTCCTACTTCAACAGCAAAATGTTTTTTAATACAGCGTAGTGAATTAATTAATTATCTCATTAAAACATAAAACACTAATTTACCCTAGTTTCTAATAAATTCAAGATGTTTTTTTTATTATTTTTCATCTTTGGTATAAATTGAAATGAGATTACTATCAAATAATGAAATCAATGGACGACCCGTTATAAAACAGAAAAATTGTATTTTATTTTTTATATGTATACACACATTTCCCAAACAGACTGTAGGAAAAGTTAAATAATTGGGAAGGTTGGATCACATTTGAAATGAAAGTTGAAATAAATGTGTGGTTGGGCATTTGAAGACTATAAATGATGGAATGTATGACTACAAGAAAAGTCAAAGAGAGAGAATATTATTCATATGTTATATATATATATATATATACATTGTAATTATATTGAAGCTTATGTGTGTGTGTATATATATATATGATGCTTTGAAATATCTTCAAAGCTACCAAGAAATAAATGATCAGAAGAGACAAATTAATGTTGAGAAGTACGTTTCAGACTTTGGTAATAAAATTCAATGGTCAACAATACATATATAGATAAGTAGAGTGGAAATTAATTCAAAGAACAAACCAACAAAACAAAGCAACCAACAACAAAACTCCAAGTTGGGACCAAAAATAGAGAATTTCTAACTACATTTTCAAGAAATATGTAAGAATCATTGTCTTTTGTTCTAGTTTTTCATGCCTGATTTTTCGAAGAAATTTGTTTCCTCACGTTTATAACTTCACACTACAAAAATGTTTATATTTTTCAATGGTAGAAATAGAAAAAAGAAAAAAAAAATCCTAGAAAAAGAAACCTCGACGGTGTGAAAGGCCGTCGGAGAATCTCCTATCGATGCGGAGGCTGTCGATAAATACTTTTTTTTCCCAACAGCCTATACATCTATCGGCTATTCTACTATTTTCCTTCCAAAATAAATTTTGAGGGAAAATTTTAAAACTTTTGCCGACGGCTAAAAATATCGTCGACGTTTCTCTTATATCAGTCTACGAAAAGGGAATTCTTGAACTTTTTCCGACGACATATATAGCCGTCCGCAAATCCTCTTTTTACCGATGGTTTTTTTGCTTCCCAATTTTCATGTAGTGTTAAGGATTTTGTGTGCATGTGTTACCTATTTTTATTTTTATTTAGTATCTTTTCTTCAAAAGAAATGTTGATTTAATGCGAAGATATGGTTTGATGCTTATAGGTCAAGAAGTGAATATCTTATTTATTAAATAAACAATTTGTGTTTTAACTTCAAAAAAAAAATTAATTTTTTTTTAAAATTTATTAACATACAAAATGACGATGTTGAAATATCTCATCTAACAAATTATGGGTAAGCATGAGATTATATAGTAAGTAGAATCACATTTACAAATTATTCTTGATGAATTGAATTGTCTGGTGGTTAAGAAAGATCTTGAGGTGCTTAAGATGACGTTGATGGTCATCTGCCTAAAATTTAATTTCTTATCACTAATATCAAAGGAAAAAAAATTATGACAATTTTTAAATTAAAAAATATAACTAATCAACTCTCGAAACCAACCACCTTTCATTTAATAAAAAAAAAATTTACAAGAATATGCTTTTTATACTACCACGTGTGATTTTTTTTTTTTTTATTGAAACTATAATCTCATGATTATTAGATTATACGTAATGTTACTAATATATTTTTTTTATTGGTGTATGAGATTTGCTAGATCAAACTAAGAAAAGTCTTGATGTTCATGGATTGATGGAAACAAAGAATCTAATTCATAAGTAAATTCGTAATATTAAACTTACAATAGTAAATATATCATTTTTTTATTAATTAAACAATATTCAAAAGTCTATAAGTATGCATCATTGTAAAAACATTATAACCAACTTAAATAGAAAATTAAGCTCTAATAATTTCAACTTAATAAAAAAAAAATCTTAACTTTAAAACTGAAAATAGTTAGGTAAAAACAGTGAATAAATGATATAGTACCTAGAGGATTTATGGATGTTTTATGAATGATTTTATTAAAGTTTTAGTAGATTATTTTTTAATTGCTTCGTTTAAATGTAAGGTTAGGTTAATTCCGAAACAAACCCTCGTTAACTGCCTATTCAAAATCATTGATTAAAAAAAATGGAAGAAAGTGGAGTTGAAAGTTTAATAGTTAGATGGGATAATTAACTATTCATTAGAGAGATTGATAATTAATTTGATAATCCTAATTAAAATAATTAACTATTTGATTGAAGATTTTGTTGGAAAAAACATTCCCTAATTACAACAAAATGACACAGTAATTTACGTGAAAAAACTTCTAAACCGGAGAAAACTAAATCATTGACAGAAAGAACTTCAACTATGTGAAAAATTGTTACAATCACACAGAATTTTCTCCCCGACACCAATTACATAAACACTATCTTCAAAGCTTATACTACACATAAATTTAACTTGAGTTAGTACACAAAGCTTAGAGTACTTATGACTTGGGATGCTTTGAAACCAAATCTACACCACTTCCTTGTTCGTTCGAAAGTGGGACAATTCTTTTCTAATATTTTTCTAAAAATTCAACAAATTTATATCAATAAATATTATTAGTAGTTAAGTAATTAATGTAATTGAATTAGAAGTTTAATTAATGATAAAACAAACCCTAAAAGAGATATAATAAAATAATAAGAGGAAGGGAAGAAAAGGAGTGGGATTTGAAAAATGAATGATATGATTGCTAAAACAAAATCCAGGCTTTGCAGAAACCTCCCATGCCACTCTCCTTCCCATCTCATTATTAAACCTGTCATAAATCATAAATCATACGACTTAGACTTATTTCCATTTAAATTATACTATTTTTTCAAATTAAAAAAAAAAAAAAAAAAAATCTACATAAATCAACCTTGTTTTGAACTCAATTGGGTTTGATGGGTTTTTTTTTTTTTTTTTTTTAAATTTTATTTTAATAATTCGGTTTGCATCATTTTGACTACTATTTTGTTTTCATATAATGTAATTAACTGCAAAAGATTCAATGCTTTGTTAACATTGGAGATTAGATTATGATTCAAATCATAATTTATGCAAAAGACTACGTTTTGCTGTTGAACAAAGAAGATGTTTTCCACATTTCTTTTCAATTTTTTTGTTCTCGTTAATTTTTCTTTGCCGCAAAGATTTAAATGGAGGGAGGTGTTGGTAGAGGGATTCTTCGTTTGATGAACTTTCAAACAATCTTGAAGAGTTAATGGCAGCAAACTATACGTTCAAGCTAGTGCATACATTGACCATATAAAAAAAAAATTAAAAAAAAATCTACTTTTAAAACATATTAATCGATATGTTGATTGAGGCTACATACTTCAAGATATGTACTCTTCTTCGTCTCTAGTTCAAGCTCGTTGCTAAAAAAAAAAACCTTTTGAAATATTTTGGGACCGTGTCTTAGAACGTGGTATCGGATCCTTAAGATAGAGTAAAGCGAAACTCCAATTTTTCGATCATTCAAAAGAACACATTAAAGGTAAATTATAAATTTAGTCCTTAATTTATAGGTAGGCGGCCACCATGGATTGAACTGATCACTTTAAGCATTTCAATGCCACTTTATGGTGATTTAAGTCGATAGAGAAATGTTATACAAATGAAAAAGCTTAAATATAAAAACATAATATTTCGTCTATGTTTTGAGGGCGTAGGTAGACGTAAGACCTCCAATTAAGTAATCATCGTACATTATATTTCAAGACATTTCTTAATAAGAACCAACAAAATCAATAAAATCAAAAGGTAAAAATAATATTTATAGACTTAATTTTTCAACACCAAATCTAAAAAAAATCATATACTAAGGGCTCTTTTTCATATTGGATGATAAATATTTCAGTTCTTAATTTTTAAAAATTTAGCTTGTATTATTTCAATTCCACTGTAATGATTTTATCTCTTAAAAAAAAGTTATAAACCGTAATCAGATATTAAAAAAAATTTAAACTATTTTTTATATTTATTTACATAATATAACTTCTTTAAAAAAAACTCTCTCTCTCTCTCTATATATATATATATATAAATAAATAAAAGATAAATGACAAAAGAAAAGAAAAAAAATCTATGGAGAACATATTTAGAGAACTATTTTTCTTACTTAACAAAAGAGATATATTTTTCAAAAATAAAAAACAAATAACAGCGATGTGTTAATAAATGAGATCTTATTAAAAGTTGAAAGTCAACCTAGTTGATATGATATTGTTCACTTTAAGTATATCATTTTTTTTTTTCAATTAAAAATCATATATTAAATGTAGTTGTCATTAATCCTCCCTATGTACCATAGATACTTGAATCAT
>JBBMEG010004153.1:23234-80122 GCA_037832605.1 Cyclanthera cordifolia | reverse complement strand
ATGTTGAAGAACCTCTACCTTACCAATGTGGGACATTTGCCACAAGGTGAGTATTCCAACAATCTCCAACATGCCCCTTCAAGATGGCACTATTTTGGGAAAGCCATCTTGGACTAGATCCGAATTTGTGGACCGAAATAATACCCGCTTTGGTTCACTCGCTTCGGTCGGATCCAACTCTTTGGGATCATGAAATGCCCGCTTAAGTATTTTGCCCGCTTAGGTTTGGGTCCTCGTAATATTTGGGGGTCTTATAACCTGGAGCTTTGATACCATGTGAAAAACTATAGGGCAAAAATCAATATTATTTCACACCCAAATAACAATACAAACATGTTACTTAAATAGTAACATTATCATTCCTACCTAGGAAAGGAAACTGATAAATATAAAAATAAAATATAATATAATAAAGATATATTTTCCTTTATTATATTTACAAGAATAACATTAAACTAATAAAACCAACAAAATATTTAAGAGTTTCGAGATCATTAGTACAAAACTGCCCGTGAAGGAAGGATTTCAACGAGGCCACACCTGAAACTCATCCTCATTGATGACTATATCATCAACATACACTACTAGCAAAAGAATACCCTGTTCAGACCGTTTATAAAACATAGAATGATCAGACAAACTTTTCTTCATCCCGAACTTACTCAAGGTCTGACTAAACTTGCCAAACCACGTCTGAGGGCTTTGTTTTAGACCATACAATGAGTTTCAAAGCCTACACACACTAATGCATTCTCCCACTAAGCAACAAACCCAGGCAGTTGCTCCATATAAACCTCTTCTTCAAGATCACCATATAGAAACGTATTCTTGATATCAAGCTGATATAACGGCCAAGAATTCAAAGCTACCACAGAAATAAACAAGCGAATAGACGTCATCTTAACAACCAGAGAAAAAGTATCACTATAATCAACACCATAGGTTTGAGCATAGCCCTTAGCAACTAAGCGCACTTCCAGTCGTGCCACTAATCCATCTAAGTTTGCCTTAACAACAAACACCCACTTACACCCAATAGTTTGTTTGTCCAATGGTCGATCGCATTTACCTCCTCAACCTTCGACTGACGCCACCCAGAATGGGATAACGCCTCACTCGTATTTTTAGGAACCACATAGAATCAATAGATGAAATAAAAGAATAACCGGGTGAAGACAACTGATGGTAAGACACATGACAAAATAGGATAGGTACAAGAGCGCTTACCTTTACGAAGTGCAATAGGTAAGTCAAGGTCATCACTCACCTGTAAATCATTAGAGGGAGACATTGCTGGTGGAGGGCATGTTTCTGTAGGTTGTTGTTGCGGATGCTTGAAATAGACCTGAGTAATAGGAGGACTAGAAGGAACCGATTCTAAAGGAGACAAAATAGGACTCGACGATGATGAAACCATCTCATATAAAAACAAGTCATCCTCTTGAAAAGACGGGCTAAACGACGGATAAATGCTACATCTTCAAAGAATGTGACATCCGCTAAAACAAAATACTTTTTAGAAGTTGGACAATAACAACGATATCCTTCATGAACTCGAAAATCGCCTATGAAGATGCATTTTAAGACTTTGGATCCAACTTTGTACAACTAGGACTAGTAAGCAGAACAAAACATGTGCACCCATTGACTCTAGGCAAAACGAGAACATTTCTCCTATAGGAAATAAGACTTTAAATGAAATATCACCCTTTAAAATATTGGAAAGCATGTGATTAATCAAGAAGCAAGTCGTACTAACAACATCAACCCAAAAATGCTTCGAGACATTCATATGAAACGATAAGGCTCGTGAGGTCTCAAGGAGATGTCAATTTTTTCTCTCTGCTACCCCATTTTAGGATGGAGTATCAAGATACGAAGACTGATGAATAATACCATTATCCTATAAATAGGAACCAAGAACAGTCGAAAAATATTCTCCTCCATTATCTGTATGCAGTATTATGATAGAAACACGAAATTGAGTTCGAATTTCATAATTAAAGGCGCACAAAAGATAGAAAATAACTCGAAACGGTTTTTCATTAAATAAACCCAAGTGAGACGAGAATAATCGTCCATAGAAAGTGACAAAATATCGAAAACAAGTATTAGAAACTACAGGACTTGGACCCCAAACATCTGAATGCACTAACTCAAATGGAGCATCGACTCGCTTATTGACTCGAGGACTCGAACTAAGACGATGAAAAAATTTCGCAAATTGACAAGACTCACAATGTAAAATTGACACCTTACTGAACTCGAGATATAACTTTTTCAAAATAGACAACGGCGAATGACCCAACTGAAAATGGATCTCGAACATTGAACATGCATTAGCCTGGATGGGAAGCTGATCAAGAATGTATAGACCTCCAAATTCATGCCCTCTACCAATAACCTTCTTCGTCGTATGATCCTGAAACAAGGAATAGCCAGAGAAAAACGAAACGAAACAATTATAATCCCGAGAAAGTTGACTAATTGAGATTAAGTTAAACGAAAACTTGGGTAAACACAAAAACAGAGGATAATGTTATAGTAGGGGTAAGTTTGATTATGCCAGTTCCCTGAACCGGGGACGAAGAACCATCAGCCAAGGTAACGACCGGAAACGACGCAGACTTCAAAGGAGTTAAAAATAAACTCATATTAGCAATAGCTCTAGAGTCTATAACCCATTTCGACGACGACGTAAGAAGACAATGGTTGTTACCTAACACGGCTAGGGTTGCAGTAGGTGGATTAGCAGAGGATGATTGTGACGAGTCATTCGACACTCAAAGCTTAGCAAAATCATCCATAGCGAAAGCACTATCACTCAACACAATGTGAGATGCTGGAGTCCGCTGATTCTGATACTGTAACTTCCGACAATCTCTTTACACATGTCCCGATTTGCGGCAATAATAACAAATCAACTCATTCCTTGAATCTAAACGTCGATTATCATTCCCTGAATCATGACACCAATCGTAACTCGACTTTGTGTTGTTACGAGAACCCCATTGCCCTACAAGAGCACTGTTTACCTGTGATACTGGTGGATCTGGAACTTTTTCATCACGCTCAAGTCTCCTTTACACTTCATTCAATGTTGGAATTTCAATCCCAGAAAGAATTTGAGACCTTGTTGCTGCATACTTAGGCAGGGTCCTTTAATAAAACTAAGAACACCAATCTTCTCTCTCTAGGACTGTTGAACCTTCACATCGTCATCAAACGGCAATGGTGAATTTAATTCAGCACTATTCTTCTTATGAGCCATGTAAAACGCTTTTAAGGATTGCCTCTTTTGCTCAGCATGAAAATATGACGTACAAACATCATACACCCTTGTCGCTTGTTCTTTCTCAGAATAGAAAAATTCCAAGAATTTCATGAGCTCTTTAACACTGTTACAGTGACTCACTAGTTCGACAACCTCATCATCAATAGAATTCTTGATTTGGTTATATAAACGTGCATCACTCCGAGCCCACACCTTTCTCTGTACTTCACCCTTAGGCAATTCCTTATCGAGATGATCCTCCAATTCATTAGCTAACAACTAAAACTCAATGGTTCTACTCCAAATCCAAATAATTTGAAACCTTTAACTTATGTTTCGTGATTTCCATTGCATGAGAAACAATTGTTTGCTTAGGATCAGCCATAAGTTCTTATTTAAACCTAAAACAAACAACAAACTAAACTAATTCTGGAAAATCAAATTCAATAAAATAGAATAGTGAATATTGTCTCCCAAAACCCTAATCACGAAATCCAAGAGACCCTCATGCCAAAAACCGAAACCAACCTTATTACGTTTAAAAGTCAACAGACACGACCAAAACCCAGCCGGCCCCAACTCGAACCACTAACCCATGCGCCTCCACGTGCTTCCGTTGACTCCGGTGAACTGTTCTTTCTAGCGGCGCGTGAGGACACGGCTATTGCCGAACAACCGTGATTCTTCCTCCCACGTGTAGATCGGCGCTCGGCCTTTCCAGAACTGTCGACGGTGTCGATCAACTCCGACGACGGTGGCCAAATTCTGGCAACTCCTAAAATTACGGCAGCAGCGGCTGAAAACCCTAAAATCGAAGCCTATTCCTAATCCTAATCCTATTCCTAATCCTAATCCTAATCCTATTATTAATCCTAATCTTATTACAAGTTACTAATATACTAACACTGTGAACCGAAGAGAAGCATAAGAACTGCATTTCTAGCCAAGTCAAATTAAAAAAAAAAAAAAAAAAAAAAAAAAAAAAAATTATGTATTTGAAATATTCAACCATTTGAGAAAAACAAAAAAAATGCTTACAGCTAATAAAGCCATGCGGATGCTTCTTTCTTCTTCATCTTGATCAGCATACTTTTCTTTCATTTTCTTGAGTTTACCCCTCTGACCACGGCTGATTTTTACAGAGCTTGACTTTAAATTATTAACCTTGTTCTGGGGATGATTCAAAGAATCATTAGTATCTCTTAATTGTTCACTTTCCTGCTTGATGTTGCTGTCTGTGGAACTACTATTCTGACCTTTCTTAAGTTTTCTTCTTTCAGCTTTTGAGATGTAGGGCTTCTCTCTCACTGCAGCATTTTTATCATCTAGATGGGATCCATCAACCGAATCAACCTTAGAAGTCTCCAGTGCATAATTTTTGCTAGACACAGTGGCAGATCCAAGCTCAAGAGCTTTATCAATGAGATCCTCAAGTTGTGGAGTGATAAGGGAATCATGCTCTCTAACATCATGTTGGCTATCCTTATTTATACCATTCAACGTCATTCCACCCTCAACGGGAATTTCAAGCGATTCAGTGTCTTCAGGTCCAGATAAGTTCTTCATAACCGATCTGTTCGAATCTGGAGATGTATTGAATATTTCTCCTGATTCTCTATTCTCAAACTCAGTACCATATTCTTCATTAAGAGGCTCATTCTCTTCTACATCATTGACTCCATCCTCCTCGCCTCTTACCCTCCTTTCATTTAAATGTGAACCTAAAGAGCTTTCATCCAAGCGAAATAACAATCCAAAACCCATAATAAGAGGATGGGGAGGAAGAAAATTCTTCTTTCCACGAATCATAAAACTCCCAACTGTAAGATATTCCCCTGTAGGAGCAGTTTTACTAACCTGGTGAGGATAAACCCACCACGCACTAGTAACCATCTTTGAATCCCATGCCTGGCTGTGACAAACCTATTACAACAGAAAATAAACAAAAGGAAGTCATAATTAAACCAATTAGATGATTCTCCATTTAACTGAATCAAAGTTAGTCTCACTGTGGATAACTTACAGTATAGCATCCTGTTTGGTTTAGCGTCAGTGGAGGAACCGGTTGTTCAGGCTTGTGATTCTTAATCACAGTGCTAGATGCTCCGTGCAAATCGGCATGGACATACCTACGTGATTATGAAAAAGCATCACAAGCAGAAGCCAATATTTTCAAATTAGATAACAGTTACCATAGTTATGAAAGCTAATATTATGATTTATGAGCAAAGCCTGAATATTGGTTTTACTAGCATCTCACTAAGGATAACTGAACACAAGTAGCTTTAGAACCTTACACACACAGCAATACACATCAAATAATCAATACTGTTCATTTCTTTGAGTTTGGATGACAGCAGGAAAGTACTCACAGATCTCCCTTTGACATGTAGCGTTTGACTATCATCTCATTTTGTTGAGCATCACGTCCACTGATAACCAAATAATTCTCACTGCTAATGAACCAATTAAATTTCTCAAACCAATGAACTTTCCGCATATGAGAGATTGTGGCAACAGTTTTTTCCTGCATATTTTTTATAAGAATTATAAATCAAATAATTAGTTCATGAGAATGCCACAAGAAAAGAACAAAGAAAACCAAAATAATTAACGATCATGCAATAATAAATCCCTAGTTTACCATGATTGCTAATATCAATAGCAATACAAGTCTTCAACCATAAATAAACTAGATGCGGCAAGAACGTCTTGACATCAACTCTTTTTTTTTGTCCACACTAACTTATAGATTAAGCTTCTTGAATATTCTCATACGTAACCATCTTACACTTCTAAATTTGGTTGTCAAGGTAATTTTTAGAAAATTAATTGTCCATCATGGATTGAACCCGTAATCTCTAAGCACTTTAAAATTTACAAAGTCCTTGATAGAGCACTTCACCAACCCATGATGGTTAAGTGCAAATATCATATCGCTAGAAGTGTAGTTGATTCTTGCCAGAAATGGTTCAAAGGTCCCAAACCAGATATGACAAATTTTAAGACTACAAGAAGGTTCACTGGTTTAAGCATGTGATAACATCACCATACCCATTTATAGGCCAAAATAACAATATAGAATGTTATCACCACAACATGAAGGAAGAAATACCACCATAGTAATATTACCTGGGATAGTTGAAGACGGGTTTTTCTTTCAGCAGCTTTAAAAGCTTTTTCATGTGCAGTGACAGTCTTCCCTTGTTTGCTCTCTTGTTTTTTCTTAAGCTCAAACCATCGACGAGCATTGGCATGAGCTGAAAGTGATATATCCACCTCTACCTAAGAAAGATTATGATGAAATGCGGAAGTTTAAAAGAACGGAAAAAGGCACGTCAAAAGCATCTAAGACAAATCAATAATGGTGATAATGATGTAAGAAGTAGAAACAAGGTAATAGAAGATACAATATGAAGTAATTTAATTATAACCCTTCTTCAATACATCAAGGAATGAAAACTATCCAAAGGGCATGCTTGTTTTTTCATATCAAGCACAGTAGGTAGCCACAGCAGTAACTGTAACTATAACTATATTTTTCACCTTATCAACTGGTTCTGTCTTTTCATCATCGTCCATTTCATCAAGATTGTTGCTCAGCAGCAAAGTCATACAATTCCTATCAAGATTAAGTTTGTCAATAAGACCAGCCACTGGATTTCCTGACTTCTTTTCTTCTTTCACCATTCGTGCAAGATCCTCCCAGTTCATGCCTTTAGCAAGAGCAACACGGACAGCTAATATAACTGCATCCACATCTTCTAAATTGTATTCTATTAATTCTGCCATTTTGACGGAGTGATCTACTTCTTGTTTTAATAACTCTACACGATTTCCCTGCACAAAAATAAAAATAATAAATTTGAGAGATATCATAAACACGAAACATGGCTCTAAGAATGAAGTGATACATAGAGCTCAAATGTAAATCATGTCAAATAACAATGAAGTGCAAAAAATCTAAGAATAATCATTTCATCCCTGATAAGAAATTATCTCATTAATAGTTCGAGTGAAATGCAAAAGGAGAAAAACCTGCATTAGAGGAGGTTATCAAAAGGTCTTTGAAACAGCAAAAAATAAATACACCCAATATTTTTTAACGGCCTCTACACAAGAAGCAACAAATGAACAATACGTTTTCCCAAAGGTCTTTCTTCCACCCAAAGAATTCTTCAGCTTCTCTCAAACCATAAAAACGAAAGAAAACCTTCATGAAGAAATTCAAAATCCATAGGTTGCCACTTTTAAATATCAACTATGATTACAACTGTCTCTTGAATACCCGACCGACAAGAACTGTAGAATCTAGAATCATACTGGAAGTGCACTTGATGAGTAATCAAATTTAATGGACAGACCTGATCCATACGTATTTTATTAAGTTTCTGAGTAGCAGAGCTCTCCTTGGCCTTTTGTTGCTGTTCTGACTTTTGGCTCTCAATTTTACTGTAGAATTCATCCAAAGCTGCATCAAATGTCTCAAACTTTGTATACTTTCTAGACATGAATTGGTTTAATAAAATTGGACAGAACTCATCGTAGATCTGCAATTAAAAAGAAAAGTGAAAGAAAATGCTGAAAATTTGAGAATAGAAAGCAACCATACAATCTAACAAAGCTAACTTTCCTACACATAGGTATGGCACATTTTTCCTATTAATGTAGGGACAAGACAAAGAATTCTTAGCTTAAAGCAGATTAAGAAAAATGGTACCTCGCTAGCAGTTGCAGCCTCAGATTCATCTTTTCTAACATCTTTCTTCTGCATTAAAATGTACCCTTCAGGGATTCTAGTGCCAAATATAACATCCTCTAGCCAATCCTCAAAATTTGCAACAGCTTGCACTAACAGCTGAAGACTATTATCATCGAGTTTATTATCACAACAAAGCTTCATATTTGCAGTCAGGCCAGTATTTAATATAATGTGCTCAGACAAAGCTGTTCCATATCCCAGTGCCTCCCCAAGAACAGCTTTCAAAGTAGTCTGTTTGGCTTTACTTGAGTTAGAAGGCTTCGAGACTTTGTGGTTACCCAGATGGGGCTTTGGAAGATGAGGATCTAATTCTTTATCCTCATTCCCTGTAAGATTAACTGCATTTTCATTCAGAGTAAGTGCTTCCTGCAATTTTGCAACTGTCGTTCGTTCAAACACTCTAGAAATTTCAGTTGGATATCGATGCCTTGACATGATTGTTACCCCCTTATTATCGTCCCTGAAAATGTTCTTTTCTTAATGTATAAACTCTTCATAGGATAAAAAATAATCAGAGAATATGTAACATGAAAAAATAAAGAGCGATTGATGCTAAAAACCAATACATTAGCGAAAATAATTTTTTATAAGAATTAAGAAACAATTTAGGAAAAATATTAAAGAGTGAGAGAAGGCAATCCCCAAGCTGAGGATCACACACACACACACACACAACTCTTCGGAGAGGTACAAAGTGCTCTTCAAGAGACAAATAATAAATGATGGCAACAAAACATATACCATTAGATAACCAAAATGCAGTGCATATTGGAAATTAGGAGAAATGAAAAGAAAATGAAAAAGACTGGTTTGCCATAAAGCCATAGAAGTTCATAAAACAAGCATGGTAAATTTATCATGTAGGCAAGCATATATGCCATATAAAGTGTAAAGAAAAAAAATGATAAAACGTATATACCTATGTGATCGAAGAAGAGTTAAGACCATAAATTCAGAATCCGTAAGAAGGATATTACCCTGGGCATACAGCTCCAAGATAACATAGTGTGCACTAGCACCTAGCCCAAACTGAAATAGGATTATCTGAAAGACATAAAAAGTACCAAGAATGAGACCAATAATAAAGAAAGATATGTATTTATTTAAACCGGGACGGGAAGTCCAGAGCATTTCTCCCCTATGCATAGGTTGATTGTGCCCGCCTCAAAGCCTAGATCTAGAAGAGGTCAAGGATTTTGATTTCTAAGCTTACCCAATGGGTCAAACTTGAGGCTTCCAAGCCAATATGACCAAGAAACATGAATTCCTTACCAATAAAGCTGCCCCTTGGGGACAATAATGATAAATAAAGATGTGTGAGTGAGGATAGAACCAAAAAATACCCGATCATATCCAAGTTGCCGCACATCCTCAAGCCTTCTAGTGCGTACATGCTTTCTTAGTTTGAGAGTGAAACCAGATGGAGTATTACTTTTGTCTCTACAAGGGCCAAAAACACAGGTTTATTACTTCATTTTCCAGTCACTAGAGAAACATAGTCGGCTATTATCCTCTTGCAATTCTTGCAAATGCATTCAGAGTATGTAAAAGAAATGTGTGGTCATACCGTAGACATAATGAACTGATATCTTACCGAACATATGCAGTGGTATGCAATCTAACTCCACTTTCCATCAATAGCAACACTTTCTCGCTCTCACCCGATTCAGTGACTCCACTACTGTTCATAAGCTTGAACATGTACGTCTTTACAAACCGATGCATTGAGAAAATGACAGAGAGAGCGAAAATTGTCATTATGTAATCACAATTTTGGAGAACAAAACTACAACCCAACATTACCAATCAAAGGATATAACTGTTAGTAACAAGCAAAACATCAAAACATTATTCACCAACGCATACATTTCTGACCGAAATTCGTGAGGTAATTCATTAGAGCATGTTATGTAATCCTCAAACACAAGTAAATCCAGAAAACGGGAAATGGGCTACGAGCTAGCTATAGAAACAGCTGATTAGCGCATAGAAAAGAAGATGGGAAAAGATAGAACCTTGGGCGAGAGATCATAGACGTTGGCGCAGCGCATGCCTATCAATCTCCTGAGGCATTTCACCTCAGCGGCGACATCGGCGGTGTTCATCCGAACCTTCACCATGATTGATAATGTTGTTGGCGGCTTCCTGAACTTGTTAGCGCTTAATCGAATAGCTAATTGGAGGCAGAGAGAGTTGAATTGAAGAAACAAGTCCAGTCGGCAGTCGCCTTCTCCGTTCTCTCCAACCCGCTTTGTTGCAAAAATGCTTGCTCCCCACGGCTTTCTGCCTCGCCTCGATGACTTGTCTTGACCCCTTTTTTTTTCTTTTTTTTTTTGAGTAAATTATAAATTTAATACTTATATTTGTCCAAAGATTATGTTTATTCCCTACATTCGGAGAATCTACATTTTTAGTGTTTATGACTTTGGAGAAATACATACATTACCGGGAGAAATATAGAATTTAGTCTATATGATTTGATAAAACCTAAAAAATAGTTAATGTTATTCGTAAATCATAAACGAATTAAGTATGTAAATGTGATGTATCGACTATATTTTTTTTTTTAATTAATTGTTTATCTCACACTGTCATCATTAAACACAAAGATAATTTTCTAACTTTTATCAAAGTTTAAGGACTAAATTCTAATTTTTCAAACCTTACGGATTAAATTAAAGAATTTTCTAATGGGACTAAAGTCTATATTTTGAAACCACATTGGCTAAATTCTAGCTTTCATCCAACTTTAAAACTAAATTTTATATATATATAGTTTTATTATTATTATTCTTTTAAATTCACATTCTAAAATTTAAGACATATTTTGGATTGTTTTTAAGCAAATAGTGGAGTGAAAGTTGGGTGGAGATGTTAATGGTAGTTTAGAATAGTTAACTGGAGATTGATGTGAAGGTTTGGATTGTTTGAGGAATAGTAGTTTATCACTTATTTTCCACCAAAAATAAACAAGTTAATGATTATATGTATTAAGAGCTAAAGAAATGGTTATAGAGAAACTATTACAAATATTTAAAGTGTATTAAATGATTAAAAAAAATGGACCATGTATTGGGGTACATGTAACGAGTATAGGCAACAAAATAGTATGTATTAGGGTAATTAAAGTGGAAAATAAGATAATGCGAAAATGAATAGTAAATACATGAGAAAATAATCATTATGAGAAAAATGAATGGTGTTCATAAAAGGTAACCGTTCCAAATTTCATAAAATTTAATTTTTTTTAAATTTAAGGATTTTATTAATGCTTTAATTAAAAACTCCTAAACGTTCCTCTAAATAATTAATAAAGAGGCATTTATGACCATTGAATATTGATTTCCTATGTTTAAGTAATTATTGCAGGGGAGGTTGGTTATTAAAATAATTGTCGTATTGAAAATTAAGAAATTATTTGTGTTTAAATTAGAAGATTAAATTGTATTTGAATGCTTTGTATAACAAACCACCAACAGACATCCATAAAATGGGTTTGAACTCATAGACAAGCAAATTTCTATCCAAACACTCTTCAGCCCTAGCAAAACAACCATGTTTCAAAATTCACTTTGCATAATCCTGCAGTACTCAAACGGTTGATGTCACCTTTTTATTAACCTAATCAACATCAAGTTTTGTGTCTCTCCTCTTTCTCGATCAGTGTGTCGTCCCCACTCACACACATCCTCTCTCCATGTTTCTCTTTCATCTTCGCAAACGACAAGTAGCCATCGAAAAACGATCGGTCGTTGTGTTATTGCCCTCAATTTGTCATCATTCCATGATGTCAGAGCTACAAGTCACTGAGAACGCGAAGCGTTGCCTCTTGTCGAACCAGGTCGCACGCTGAGAGTAGAAATGGTTGTCTTACGTGGCTTGTCGAACGAATCAAGCTCGACTACTGTCGTGAGTACAAGCCATCGTGGACACCAAGTCGAACCATCACGTATATATCTACTGTTGATGATGGTGAGTCTCCACCATTGTTGTAAGTCGTCTTCTTCCTTGAGCCTTTGCCCATTTTTCACCATTGTCGAGGAGTTTTAAGATGTGTTGGTTGAGTTGACTCTGTTGATTAAGAGCATCTCACCCATTTGTTGAATGTATTTTGTTGACCTTGGACTAAGTGACCTTTGTTGAATTGGATTAAATATTAATAAGAAGCACTAATAGAAACCAGAGAATAGATGATGAGCATATATATGCTGACATCTTTCAAAAAAGATGTCGGGCACATGACCGTCATCAATAACGGTGACATGGAAGACATTTGGTGACGGGCAGAAACCGCCACCAAATACCTTTGGTGTCGTGCGTCACGTGCATAAAATGTATTTGGTGACAGTTTTTGCCTGGCGCGCGACACCAAAGGTCTTTGGTGACAATTTTTGCCTGTCACCTGTTCTCTTTGGTGACGGGTGCCCGACACCAATTAGCCAGTCACCAAATTTATGTTTTTTTTTTTTGTTTCTTCCCCTCCGCCAAACCCGAGACTCATCTTCTTTTTCATTTTTCCACTCTCCCTTTTTCCTTTACACAAACCTCAGTTTCCAAACCCTTGGCTTCGGCTTCATCCTCAGCTCTCTTTATATGCAAAATTTTCTTTACTTCTTTTTTTTTTTTTTCTGTTGCTACACCCATATTCTAGTAGCTGAATAAGTTATCAAAGAAATCAATAATTGAAATGAGAAGTAAACAAAACAAAAGGTTCGCATTGCAAGAACTTTGACATCTAAATTTTCAATTCAAAGGGTATGGACACTAACAAAATTTGAACCAAGCTTAAGGCAAAAAAAAAAAGTCAAATTTTGAATATTAGTGATTGAATTATTACCAGCATTAGTTTCATTAATTGATCTCTTCACATGCTGGTCTGGTCTAATATCTGAAAGAAATTATTCAGAAATTAAGAGAAAGTTGGAATTTTGTGCATAACACTAAAAATTATCCTTTCAAGTTCATCTTCTACAACTTAGGAATATCATTTTTCTGCTCAAAAGCATTATCCAAGTTCAACTTTAGAACACTTGCTTTGATTGCTACAAACATGCAACAAGTTTCATAAATTTAAAGAAGTTTAGTTACACATATATGACAAAAGAAGAAAGTAAAAAAAAAAAAATGAACGCATTTAACTAATACGATTAAAAAGAAAGAAAAACAAGTGTAGTAAACTAAAAAATAGAAACTTGATTTGGGACCTTATATTGCCAAGGATCGATGGGTTTTTGGATGAGAGAAGAAAGAAAATGAAGATTTGAGATGAAAATGAGAAAGAAGATGAGAAATGGCGAGGGTTTAGGAGATTTAAGATGAAGAAGATGAGGGTTTGAGAAATGAGATCTCGGATAAGGTAGAAAGGAGAGCGGAAAAATGAAAAAGAAGATGGGGTCTCGGGTTTGGGGGGGAAACAAAAAAACTAATAAAACGGGGATTTGGTGACATGCTAATTAGTGTCGGGCGCCCGTCACCAAAGAGAATAGGTGACAGGCAAAACAGTCACCAAAGACCTTTGGTGTCGCACGCCAGGCAACAACCGTCACCAAATACCTTCGATGTCGTGTGTGACGCGTGACACCAAAAGTCTTTGGTGATGGTTTTTGCCCGTCACCATTTCTAACCGTCATCATTTTGCACGTGACAAAAATGTCCGTCATCTTATATTCATGTTTTTTTTAAAAAAAATTAGATAGACAGTCAAGTATTCCCTCTTTTGTAGTAGTGAAGACTTCACACCTTGCCATGTTGATTATGTAAAAATTGCACATAAGCAATACTTAATATAAATGTATGACCCTTTAATTTTTAGACCAGCCTTTATCAATCAACTGAGTTAACCGTACTACGTGTCTTAAAACCCCATTTTTTGAAGTTTGATATTTTATACTAAATTCAACGTCTTGAATCTATTTTTGATAGTCTAAGATTCTAGTTTTGACCCGTTAAATTGCTAGGACGTCGTTTGTGTGCTAGACTTCACTAATTATTGGATTTATACCTATGGAATTTATTTGTGGATTCGGCCCAGGTAAGTAACCGTTATCCCTATTCGTGGTCTGTGGTTTAATAACATGTATGCATGTTGACTAGACTTGCTTGATATCTTGATGATTTTTGTGTTTTCTTGATAATTGTTATATGAATATGATATGAGTGTACTTATATGTACCACGTTATTTTGAGATATTGTTGATGTTTATTAGGCCAGAATGTTATATAGTGACTAGCCTAGCAATGCTTTTATATATTGCAATATATATAGAGACGGAATGTTTCAAAAAGAACTAGCCATCTTGATTTGTTGGTTTATGAGGGATCAAATTTTTCAAAGGGAACTAGCCAATTTAATGTTGTCCCAATCAAGACCACTTGTTTCGATGTTCCAAAGGGAACCCAAGATTTTTTAGTCCCAAAGGGGACCATGAGATTGAGTACACGTGCAAGCGTCTAAGGCAGACATGCCTGGACAAGGGTAGCGGATAGAGGTGATGATCAGTGGCTACTCGGTTAGCTATATCTACTAGGGTCACCTGACACTATCATAGGTGTCATGTTAAGGCGGGAGAGTGTGGGCAATATCTCACTATATGAGGTGCTTGTACTACCACGACGCACTAGTGTTCGAGGCTTAAGGGCCACCAGTTTGCATCGGCTCGCTAAGAGGCTCTCTCACTAGCATTGGTTACCCACATTGTCGACGTGGGTCAAATAACTTCAAAGGTATTTTCGATCTACAACATTGTCAGATAAACTTCTCTGGTCTATTACACATGTCATTGATTTCTCTAAGTGGTGCTTGCATTTCATGACTTGGCACCTAAGAGATTTGGGTCATTGTACCCCTTGATGCTATTGATTACTGTTTACTAGCTTGTATTATATTACATGGTATGCTCCTTGAATTGTATACATGTTGTACCCCAAGTTGGAGAACCTTACTAAGTTTTGTAACTCACTCCTTTTCATGTTGATTTTTCTTCAGGTACTTGGACTAGGATGGTGACCAAACTGTTGCGTTGACTATGAGGAACATTGCACTAGAGTCCAAAAAATGTCCTGGCATGTTTGAAATTATGCATTTTAGTAATTATGACTTTTTGATAATTTAAATATTTTGAGATCTCAATGAATAACTGTTTCAACTAAATGCACATTAAATATTTGTTAAGTTCGTTTTATAACTGATTTCATGCATGAGGTTTGAATAATATTTCTAGTTTTTATCCTTTGAAAACTAGGATCATTACATAATATTAATATTTGAGTATCAAATTAGCATTCACCATTTTATCTATCTTTTATGGTTAGTGTCATCTCCATTTATTGCCTAACAGTAGATTTGTTGATTTTATTTTTTTTCTTATAAGGTGATGAAGCATAATGGAAAAAGATTTTTTTTTTTTTTTTTAACCTCTCACTCCCATTAAGATAGGAATTGGATGTGAGATGAAATGTATGATCAATGAATATTGATCCCTATCTTCCCTAAAAAAAAAAAAAAAAAAAAAATGTTAAACTAAACCAGAATTAAGGAGCTACATCAACTTGCACAATAGAAAGTCAAATAAAAGGGATCAACTCACAAAAAGCATCAAAAGCTCCCTTCGACAAACCAAAAGATAACCAAGTAAAGATAACAACAAAGAACATAAAGGCAAACCTAATAAAACAAATCAATAAGTATAAACTCTTAATGAACATGGAATTTGACTTTTGACAATTTTGGAAAATTACAAAAGGTGTTGGAGTTACTGAGAAATAAGACATCACCAAAGCTAAAAGGGAAAGAACCCGACCTAAGCAAGAAAACTCTTCCTTAGAGTCAAGTGACTTCATGATAAGATATAATAGGAGAAAGAAATGAAAACAACTAAACTAAACACCAGAAAATAGACGAAAAAAAGCCAACATTAGGAAATCAAAGACATCAAATAAAGCTTTGGCTCGGATCACCAACCAAACCTTTTAACTGCCTGATTCTTACGAATCAAACCGGTTTAACATGACTAGTAAGTTAAACCATAAACAAGACCGATTCAAAAGAACTAATGTGGTTTATTGTCCAATTTAGCAGACCTTGATACATGTCCAATCCGACTACTTCAATACAATGCATGATTGGTAGCTAACCAAGCCTCAAGCTCTTCAACCAAAGACTTGATGTTCCATGCGCAAAAAGACACCCAAAACTTGATAACGATGACAGCCCTACCTAGATCTCCAAATTGATATGATATTTATCCACTTTGAATGACTTTGTTTTTTATTTCACTCAAAAGATCTAATATCAATAGAGATGACCGTTAACACTCATATACCCATGATTTTCCCTCTATCTATCCAATGTGAGACAACTTTGTTTGCATCTCAACAAAACCTTCAACTTCTCAAACCTACAGAGATTAATCCCTTTGTAGCTCCATGAACTCCACAATCGTCAACACAACTTTTTTGAAGGAGATTTTCGTAGATGCTAGATGGGGAACATCTCTCGCTATAACTTAGACCCAAAAAGCCTCAAACCATTCACAACTCACTAGAGAAAACTCCCCAAAACCATCTTGAAAAGGAAATCATCTTTTCAATCCTGAAGCCTGCCCTCCCTCCCTAACCTAAGAATGATTCTCCAAAATTTGAAGCAAAACTTTGTGATAGGAAAAAGTAATACAAGAAAAGAAATATAAATTAAAGTTAACCTATACCCATAAACTTAGAAACTTATATAAATTTAAATTCTAAACTATCGATCATATCAGTTTAAATTTCAACTTTGATTGACACTTTTCAACTAAATTCCTAATCTAACATAAATACATAAATTCGAATGTGTGAAAACAATTATCTGGGGAAGATTGAGGAAGACAGCCCATTATAACTGTTATAAATTAGTTAACAAAATATTATCACCAAGAAAAAGAAAAAGAAAAAACAAAATAATCATCTCAACAACATTTGGAACAAAGAGATTTAAACTCTATTATTTTTTAACCGCAAGTCATACACCATTTCAATTGAATTATTTGTGAACATTATTGAAAATTAAAGTGTACTAGAAAAAAAGAAAATAAAATTAAAGTGTAAATTATAACATTTTACATAAACTATAATGACTAGTAACTTGCTGAGAAAGCAAGACAAATTATATATTCATTTTCTTTTAATCCAAAAACTTGGAATTTTGATAATCTAAATCTGAAGGAAAATCAGACAAATAAAAAAAAACCCGTAAAAAATGAAGGCAAAATTTGAAGTCGCCTAAAAAATCAACTCCCACACCAACCAAGGACAAAGCTCCAATAAACCCGAAGGCAAACGCAACACAACACATAGGCTGTAAGAAACAAAAGCAAAACTTGAAGTCGCTTAAAAAATTAATTCTCACAATAACCAAGGGATGTTTGTTTTGAGTGTATATGAAAATTTTATAAATGAGCTTTTGTAGAAAATAATAAGAGGAATCTTTATTTCTATCTCTCACACGAAATACTGATACAGATAGGTTACTTGTATAGTAACATTCCTAGCTAGAATAGGAAAACAATAATAATAATAAAATAATATAATAAGGTATTTTCACTTATTATATTTACAAATATAATTTAGTATCAGCATAACCAACACTCCCCCTCAAGTTGGCACGAAGATATCTTCCATTGCCAACTTGACCACTAACTTATCAAACTGTCGCTTTGTAATCCTTTGGTAAGAGTATCAGCTGTTTGCTCGGAGGTCGGTATATAGGAGATGCAAATAGTACCATCTACGACCTTTTTCCTTTATGAAGTGTTTATCAACTTCAATATGTTTAGTTCTCTCATGAAGAACAGGATTTTGAGTGTTGGAGATAGCCGCCTTATTATCACAGTACATACGAACTGATCTTGAATGGACAAATTTAAGCTCTTCCAAGAGTCTCTTTATCCATATGTCTTCACAAATACCATGGGTTAAAGTCCTGAATTCTGCTTCAACACTACTTCTTGCAACAACACTCTGTTTCTTGCTATGCCATGTAACTAAATTTCCCCCAACAAAGGAACAATAACCTGATGTCGACCTTCGATCCACAGTACTACCAGCCCAGTCAGCATCTGTGTAAACTTCTACATCAAGATGATTCTGTTTTTTAAATAATATGCCTTTTCCAGGAGTACCTTTAATGTATCTCAGAATCCTATAAACAACTTCAAAATGAACAAGTTCTGGGGCGTGCATAAATTGGCTCACCATACTTACTGCAAAGACTATATCGGGGCGAGTATGAGACAAATAAATTAGTCTTCCTACAAGCCTTTGGTATCTTTCTTTATCTTTTATTTCTTCTTTTGTAGCTGCATGTAATCTTGCATTTTGTTCAATAGGAGTCTCTGCTGGTTTGCAACCAAGTAACCCGGTCTCATTTAGTAAATCTATAATGTACTTTCTTTGATTCACTATAATACCAGTTTTTGATCTCGCAATTTCCATACCTGGAAAGTATTTTAGAACTCCTAAGTCCTTAATCTGAAACTCATTTGCTAATTCTTTCTTCAAATCAGTTATCCCTACCTCGTCATTGCCTGTTACAATGATATTGTCGACATAAACTATCAGGACAATTACTCTGTTATCTTTAGCATGTTTATAGAACATAGTATGGTCTGCCTGACTTTGAATAAATCCACATTTTACCACTGCTTTTCCAAACCGTTCAAAACCAAGCTCTAGGTGATTGTTTAAGGCCATACAATGCCTTTTTTAATTTGCAGACATCGTTGTTCCTACCATTTGTTTCAAAACCAGGTGGCAAATCCATGTATACCTCTTCTTCTAGATCGCCATTGAGAAAAGCATTCTTCACATCAAGCTGATACAAAGGCCAGTCTCTATTGATAGCAATGGATAGCAATACTCTTATTGAGTTATGTTTGGCTACAGGGGCAAATGTTTCTTGATAGTCAATTCCATAGGCCCGAGTAAACCCTTTAGCAACCAATCTTGCCTTGTATCTCTCAATTCTTCCATCAGCATGACATTTTACGGTGAATACCCATTTACACCCAACTGTCTTCTTATTTTTTGGTAATTTTACTATGTCCCACGTATGATTTTCCTTAAGTGCATTCATCTCCTCCATAACAGCTAAATTCCACTTCGGATCTACTAGGGCTTCCTGTATACTTCTTCGAACAAACAGGTTAGTTATCCTAGATGTAAAAGCTCTATGAGTAGTGGACAATTTATGGTAGGACAGAAAGTTTTTAATAGGATATTTGGTACAGTTACGGGTATCTTTCCTGTGTGCTATAGGAATATCAAGATCAGAAACATTAGATAATAGATTTTGAGGACGAGAAGGATCAGAAGATATATTACCAGGTATTATAGGAGTAGGAGCAATCGTCGGAGTGTCAGATTGGCCATATGTCGGATCAACCATCGTCTCATCACTATTTTGATTCGGCTTCCTCCTAGTATAAACTTGAAATTCGGAAATTCCATGTGGTATTTCTTCTTCTGAAGAAGAACCTATCATATTATATCCAGGAGTAGTGGTAGAATTGAGATCAATCCTCATGATGAACAGGAAGCGGAAGAGAGACACTCTCATTCTTATTCTTATTTCCTTCATATGTAGATAATGTCTCCCCCTGAAGGGAATAAGAAAAATAGGACCGGTCTTCTATAAAGCACACATCTAAATTTCATATACTTTTCTTGTGACAGGATCATAACACCGATAAGCCTTTTTATGTGACACATAACCTAGGAAGACACATTTTATGGCTCGAGGGTCTAGTTTAGACTATGAATGACTGGATGTATGAACAAAGACTGTACAACCAAAGACTCTGGCAAGTAGATCCGAAAAAATCCAAATTGTAGGGAAATTGCTTGTGAGATACTCTAAACGAGTTCGAAAACCTAATACTTTTGTAGGCATTCTATTAATTAGATAGGCTGCTGTAAGCACATCATCACCCCACAGATATTGTGGTATATTCATTGAAAACATAATAGCGCGACAGACTTCTAACAGATGTCTATTTTTTCTCTCAGCAATACCGTTCTGTTGAGGTGTATTCCTACAGGTTGATTGGTGATGAATACCCTTACTATATAAGAACTCATTCAAGTGAGTATTAAAATATTCGGTTTCATTATCTGAATGGAGAATGCTTATTTTAGTTTTAAACTGGTTTTCAACCATGTTATAAAACCTAATGAAGACTCTGTTAACATCAGATTTGTTTGAAAGAAGATAAACCCAGGTTACACGAGTATGGTCATCAATAAAAGTAACAAACCATTTTCTCCCCTCCCGGGTTACTACCTTAGAAGGTTCCCAAACATCACTATGAATTAAATAGAAAGGCGCAGACGCTTTATAGTTCAGAGGTAAGTAAGAAATACGATGAGTCTTGGCAAAAGAACAATGCTCACATTTTATTTTCGAACAATCAATCCCTACAAAGAGTTTTGGAAACAAGCGCTTTAAATAGAAGAAACTAGGATGCCCTAACCTATAATGCCATAACATAAAAGTTTCCCTAACAGAATTAGAACTAATACTACTGTAACCTTGAATTTCATTGCAACTAGTCGCAGTTTTCTCAAAATAGTAGAGGCCATTAATCAACCTAGCACGTCCAATCATCTTCCCCGATTCCTGTTCCTGAAAAATGCAAAGTGAATCACAGAAGATAACACGACAGTTAGAATCTTTAGAAAGTTTACTAACTGATAGTAAATTAAAGGTCAATTTTGGAACATGAAGGACATTTTCTAGGATAATCTGTGGAGATAACTTGACAGATCTTTTTCCATGGACAGGAGAATAACTCCCATAAGCTATTCTTATTTTATCAGTGGAGAATTAGTCATATGGCCGGATGCTCCAGAATCTATAATCCATGGAGCTGAACTAGAACCGGAGAAGGTCCGAGAATAATTACCTGTTTGCGCCAAAGAAGCACTAGGATTACCACCAGAAGAAGAAAAAGTGTCCTTTAGCAGTTTCAGGATTTGATCCATCTACTCTTTACTAAACATAATAGATTCAACATTATTCGCACTTGAGGTAGGAGGACGAGTAGTTTTCTCCCCTTGTCTATTGTTTCTTTGATTACCAGGTCTACCATGCAACTTCCAACAGTTTTCCCGAGTATGGCGTGGTTTATGACAGTAATCACACCAAACACGAGGTTTGACCGTTTGACTGAGTGCCTGATTACTAAGTACCTGATTACCTGTAGCCTCCACTGATAATGTTGAACTTTCCACTGTATCCAAAGATTTCTTACCAATCATTACATGCCGACGACTCTCTTCCCTGCGAAATTCTGAAAAAACTTCACTAATAGTAGGAAGGTTAGTCTTCCCTAAAATTCTACCTCAAACTTCATCAAATTCAACATTAAGACAAGCTAAGAATTTGTAAATTCGACTATTTTCAATAGCTTTATTATAATGTTTCTGATCCTCAGTACACTTCCATTCATAGTTTTCAAATAAATCAAGATCCTGCCAAATCCTTTTTAAACAGTGAAAATACTGGGTTACAGAATTACCTCCCTGTTTTATGTCTCCCAGTTTTAGATTCAGCTCAAATACCTGTGACTGATTTTGCAGATCAGAATACATTTCAGTAACATTGTCCCATAACTCTTTGGCTGTTGCGTAACACATATAATTGCTACTGATTTCCTCGACCATGGAGTTCACCAGCCAAGACATGATCATGGAGTTTTCTGAATCCCATATGATAAATGCTGGATCGTCTTTTTTAGGAATTTATTTTTCTCCTGTTAAATATCCTATCTTGCCCTGGCCACGGATGAACATTCGAACGCTTTATGACCATCGAAGGAAGTTGTCACCATTAAATCGGACGGTCGTTATCTGAATCGTAGGGCTATTAATGGCTTGTCTTGTAATCGATCCTTTGTCCTCCGACATATCTACCTTTTTATCTAAAATTTTCAATCAGGACCACGTTGCAACGAACGCTGCTGACCCGATGCAAGAATACCCGCTGCTGACCCGATGCAAGAATACCCGCTTCTGTTGAGATCTGCGACAAGCAGGCCGTGCGCGAAGACAGTGGGAAGGAAGACTCGCGAAGACAGAGGGAAGGCTACCGCATACCTCGAATATTCCTCGGTACAGGTCCAGACGCCGATCTCGTTTCGTCGGTGCAAGTCGCGAAGACAGACGCAGAACTTGGTTCGTCGGTGGAGATCACGATAGACGCAGACGGAAGCAGGCCGTGCGGCGAAAGCAGATGGACGAGCAGATGCGACAGACGCCAATGGAAGTAGGTGCGGTTCGTCGACGCAGAGTGGACTGACAGGTCGGCTGCGACTGCTCACGTTGAAAGCTAGGGTTTTGCAGCTGCAGAATTTTAGGGTTGAAAAACAATGGTGAGTTAGGGTTTTTTCCTTTTTTTTTCTCTCTCTGGCTCTGATACCATATAGAAAATAATAAGACGAATCTTTATTTTTATCTTTCACACGAAATACTGATACAGATAGGTTACTTAAATAGTAACATTCCTAGCTAGAATGGGAAAACAATAATAATAATAAATTAATATAATAATATATTTTCACTTATTATATTTACAAATATAATTTAATATCAGCATAACCAACGGCTTTTATAATCAGTTTTTAAAAACCTTATACAAACAAGCTATTATTACAATTTCTTCTTTATAATCACTCAAAATAACTCTTCATTTCTAAACACTCAAAATAAACACTACACAATTTTACAAACAAACACCCCTTAGGAAAGCTAACCCATAAAGTCCAAATGCTCAACTACAACGCCATCCCTATCCCTAAGTGACAATTATATATTCAATTATAAAAACTTTTTTTTTCAAAGACAGTGCCATCAAACACCTTATATAGGACAGATTCTGATATCACAATACAAAAATAGTTAGGTTCCAGATTTTGAAATCTCAATTACAAAAGTGTTCCTTAAATTCAGTTTAAGTCTTAGCATCAAAGCCAAGTAATCATAACCAAATATTGTATTCAGTTTCTTTTAAGTTTTCAAATATTGTAAAGTCATGCAGTAATCAAACAAAACAAACCCCCAAGAAAAAAAAAAAAAAATTCATATCATAAGATTCGACTACAAACACCCAAGAAAAAAAAAAAGAAAATCATATCATAAGATTTGACTACTCGTCTTTTAATTCGGATCATGAAAGAGTATAGCGCAAGGTAACAAAGTCAATAATATACAAATAATCTGAATCTGCATCCATCATAAATCACATTTATGTCCGTACGATTTAGTTAAAAATATACACATGCATATAACATAAACATGAAGTATAATTATGTACAGTTTCTAAAAATCATACCTAAGAAAAGGTTATTTGCTCATGTATGAACAACCCTAACATCTTTGTACAACCTTATTTCATTATGATACCAGCTTGGCAGACCCAATCTCTTTTTTTAAAGGCATTTTTCAGCCAAAACAAGCTAAAACTAAATCAGCACTGGCCAGGGTGTATAGTTTTCAAGAGCCCCCATCTGTGCTCCATGTACTCCTTTTGCATTAAAATATTTGCACTTACACAGTTCCCCCCCTTTGGATATTGTCTGTTTCTCCTCCAACTTACTCCACATAGGAGCTTATATCACGATACCGTCCGAACCCATACGACAAAGCAGAGAATCAAAGGAGCGTTGAGCACGTTCGATGTACATTATCAGCTTAAATCAAAACCAGCATCTGCATTTATGGCATAGAGTAATTTGTTTGCCAGTTGCTCCTTGCTGCATCGCAAATCATATATCATATACTGAGTTACGAAAAATTATACAAGTTAAGCTATAAAATCAAGGATCGTTTAACGTAATAACATTGTATTAAAAAATCTCTTGGTGGTGGACGTAGTATGGTCCATTAAACAAGATATAAAGCATAAAACCTAGCATAAGGCAGGAAACCGTACAAGAATACAAAGCTGCGGGATACTAACTCATGCACCGTAAATGACACATTTGTCACTTTATACTTTACCCAGACAAAGTTAATAATTTAAAATTAAAGAAATTTGGTAACAATTTAACTAGGAAGACAAAACACTCCCCTGGCTAATAATCTAAGATAAAAGAAATTTTGTAACTTAGCTTCGAAGACAAACACTAAGCTACAACTTTTTGTTTCTTAACACGATATGTTCTCCTCTTGCTCTGAAACATAACTACAACTGTTGTCCACAAGGGGTTGTCTCGTTGGTAGAGGCTTGGAGTTTTCAAGATATGCTCTCTTGGAGGTACCAAGTTCAAAAACCACAAGTGAACAAAATTATAAGAACCTCTTGTTGTCTTCAAGGTCTAAATCGTGGGACGGGCATATGTGCCTGCGGGTATGGCAAGGAAAAGGTCCGTAAAACATTACTAATAATGTAGTAACTTCGTGCAAACAATATCCATTATTAATGTAGAAAATTGTAACCTACATGTAATTCAGTTTCCCAACCATTCTTCTCTCTCCCAAGATCTTTGAAAATTTCTCCGTCTTTGACAAGATGTACATTAGGTACCATCGGTGTACCATGGTTTTACTCCCAGCTTTCCTGATTCTGATAACAAGTCAAGAGCATACTTTCGTTGAGATAAGAAGATACATTTCTGGTTTCTCATCACTTTAATACCTAAGAAATATTTGATAGTTCTCAGATCTTTAGTGTGGAACTGACTATGGAGAAATTCTTTCAACAATCGTGTCATCTCAAATTATTACGATATCATCAACATATATTACCAACAGAATAATACCATCCTTCGTCGGCTTATAAAACACATAATGGTCGAAAGAAGTTCTTTATTCCAAACTACTCAAGAGCTTGACTAAATATTCCAAACCATGCTCTTGGATTCTGTTTCAACCCATACAATAATTTGCGAAGTCGAAAAACTTTGTTATCCTCCCCCTGAGCAAAAAACCACGATGATTGCTCCATATAAACCTCTTCCCGAAGATCGCCATGAAGTAATGCCTTTTTAATATCTAGTTGATATAATGGCCAATCTTGAGATGCAGCTATCGATATAAACAACCTAATCGACGTCATCTTTGAAACTGGAGAAAATGTATCACAATAATCAATCTCAAACGTCTGTGCATATCCCTTAGCAACAAGACGAGCATTTAACCAAACAATTGAACAAAGTTAACTTTTATAGCAAACACCCATTTAAATCCAATCACATTCTTCTCAGCCGGACGAGCTACTAAATCCCAAGTCTCATTGTCATCTAAAGTTGTTACTTCCTCAACCATGGCCTGACGCCATCCAGAGTGAGACAACACTGCATGAGTATTCTTAGTGATAGACACAGAATCAAGTGAGGTAAGAAATGAGTATGTGGCAGGCCATAAATGATGATATGAAACACAAGAAGAAATGAGATAAGTACATGAACGTTTAGCTTTTCGAAGAGCAATGGAAGTTCGAGATCACTACTTGGTTCAGGATCAGATGACGAAAGAGCTGCTAGTAACAAACGTGAGTCTGCATTCCTATGTTGCACTCGTTTGGACTAAACCTGAGTAATAGGAGGAGACGAAGAAGAAAAAACAGGAGGGGACGAACCCGAAGTGGAAGACGAAACAACCTCGTAGATGAATAAGTCGCCCTCTTGATGAGTAGACTTGGCTGAACTTGGACTGTAAGAAACACTCTCAAAGAATTTAACATTATAGGAAACGAGATATCTATTCAAACTTGGACAATAACAGCGGTACCCTTTCTGAACACGTGATAACCAAGGAATATGCACTTTAGAGATTTAGGGTCTAACTTTGTGCGATGAGGATTAACATCACGAACAAAGCACGTGCACCAAAACATTTGAGGTGCAATAGGAAATAATTCTTTCTTGGAGAATAGAAGTCAAAAGGGAATTTTACCACTAAGCACAGACAAGAGATTCTATTTATTAGAAAGCAAGCGATAGAGACGACATCTACCCGAAAATGTTTTAGGGCATTAATTTGGAAAGACAATGCCCTAGAAGTTTCATGTAGATGTCAATTTTTCCGTTCAGTAACTCCATTTTGAGATGAAGTATCAACACAAGAGGCTGATGAATGATGCCCTTTTCACGTAAGTGGGACACTAGAAGGCTAGAAAAATATTTTCCCCCATTGTCAGTACGTAAGGTTTTAATGAAGTGTAAATTGATTTTGAATAACAACATTAAAGGTACAAAAATGGAAAAATAACTAAGAATGATTCATTAAATAAATCCAAGCAAAACGAGAATAATCATCAACAAAGGTTTCAAAATAGCGAAATCCTGTTTTAGACACTACATGACTTGGACCCCAAACATCTGAATGGACTATATCAAAAGAAGCCTCAGCTAGTTTATTAACTCGAGGACTAGAACTAAGACAATGAAATTTAGCAAATTGACACGACTCACAATTTAAAGAAGATAAATTACTAAATGTTGGATACATCTTTTTCATAACTGACAAGGATGGATGACCCAACCGACAATGATCTTCAAACAAGGACTCAGTGCCCGAACAAGCAACAGCTTTTACTAGTTGTTGATCCAGTACATAAGGGCCTCCAAACTCACATCATCTATTGTTGGAGATTGTTGGAATACTCACCTTGTGGCAAATGTCCCACATTAGTAAGGTAGAGGTTCTTCAACATATATATAAGATAGAGTGGACTACTCCTCTCATTGCCAATTAGTTTTGAGATGGATGCCCACACTATCTACCATCTAGCATGGTATCAGAGCTCCAGGTTATTAGACCCCCAAATATTTCCAGGACCCAAACCTAGGCGGGCAAAAATACTTAAGCGGGCATTTCATGATCCCAAAGAGTTGGATCCGATCCAAACGAGTGAGCCAAATCGGATATTATTTCGATCCACAAATTCGGATCTAGTCCAAGATGGCTTTCTCTAAATGGTGTCATCTTGAGGGGGCATGTTGGAGATTGTTGGAATACTCACCTTGTGGCAAATGTCCCACATTGGTAAGGTAGAGGTTCTTCAACATATATATAAGATAGAGTGGGCTACTCCTCTAATTGCCAATTGGTTTTCAGATGGATGCCCACACTATCTACCATCTAACAGCTACTAATAATCTTCTTCGTCATATGATCCTGAAACAAACAATAGCCATGAAAGAAAGAAACAAAACAATTTAGGTCACGAGTAAGTTGGTTAATAGATATAAGGTTAAAAGCAAGATTAGGTAAGTTTTAGACTGATGATAAAAACATTGTAGATGTTACATTTATTAAGTCAAACCCCTGAACAAGAGAAGATGATCCGTCTGCCAAAGTCACAACGAGGAACGAAAAGATACTGGAGATAATAAATTTAAAAATAGATTACGATTACCTGTCATATGAGTTGTGGCCTCAGAGTCAATGACCCATTAATTACCTGTCACTACATGTGACACTTGTAACCGTACGATTCGATGAGGAAGGTTGTGATGATACCTGTGACACTTGTAATTGAGCCAACTCATCGATAGAAGCATGGATTGAATATTCTGGAATATCATTCGAAGCCACATTAGTTGTCTGCAATCTTTGATTCTGGTACTGTAGATTTCTACACTCCCGATTCAAATGTCCTGACTTCTTACAATAATAGCAAATCTTTTCCCTCTAGAATCCGATCGTCTGTTATCGTTACTGAATTCTTGACGATGATCATAGTTGGGCTTAGATGTGTTCGTACTAGCACCCCTCAACGAGCGAGTGACATTCCTTCCTAAAAGAGCTCTATTTCGTTGAAAATTTGATAAAGTTGGAATTACATTCAGGACGAAGAAGCCTTCTATACACATCATCCAAAGTAGGAATCTCTGATCCATAAAGAATTTGTGACTTCGTCATCTCATACTCTAGACCCAGATCCTGAAGAAAACTGATAACTCCTATTTTCTCTCTTTGACTCTGCTGGATTTTTATGTCGGCACTGAATGGCATGAAAGTATTAAGTTCTGCATTGTTCTTCTTATGTTGCATATAATAAGTTGTTATAATAAGTTGTTATAACTTTTGTCACTTATTCTTTTCCTGAATACAAGAACTACAAGAACTTCATAAGTTTTTTCACACTGTACAATGCCTTACCAGGTCAACAACATCATCGTCTATGAAATTTTTAATCTGATTATATAATCGAGCATCATCTCTAACCCATGTTTTTTTCTTGGAGTCATCCTTAGGCAAATCTTGGTCTATATGATCCTCCATCTCAATACCTAATAGATGAAAACGAATAGTTCGACTCCATCTAGGTAATTTGACCCATTCAGTTTCCATTTTGTAATCTCCTTAGAATGAGAAATCATTCTCGTTTTCTTTGTTTCAGTCATGTATTACTGAGCTTAAGACAATAAAACAACAAACAATATATTCTGACTTCAATTAAATCTGAAAAACAAAAGAAAAGTACCCAACATGGTTGTAATCATAAAAATCGAGGAAAACCACACAAAACCTACGAAAGAAATGCTTATATCGGAGTAGCGATGCACCCTCACGCGCGACTACAAGTTGCGACACAAGCTGGTGATTTTCTGATAGACGCGACAGCTTGCGGTGGCGCGTGCGGCCAGTACAGACCTCCGACGATGACGTTTTTTAGTGGGCTTAGTAGATCACCTCAAGAGCTCTCCAACGATATATGGAGTGTCGAAAACGAATGTCAAAAAACTGATGAAATCTCGACGAGCAATAGTGCTAGAAAACTGCAAAAAATTAGAAAAAAAATCTATTTACTTGCAAACGGCAGTGGCGAAACTTCTTCTCGAACGAAGGCGCTTCTTCCTAGGTAGGCGGTGTCGAAAAATTGACTCAAAACTTGAAATCTTAATCCCAACAGAAAAAATGCTTTGATACCATGCAATCGATATTTGGGACGAGAAATAGTCATCTTAATTATTATTCATGAGACAATGTCTATATACATGTATACAAGATGAAACTCTAATGCTAAGGGGCTTAATGAGCTATATATAAAATTAACTCTTAACAATCTTCACAATGACATTGTCTTCCTAATATGCCGAGGTCTAGCTTTTATCCCCTCATTGCTGTCCTATGTGCATCTCCAATCAAGAATCTCGGAGTCCTATCTATAATGGTATGACCTTGTTCTATATAAGATTTGATCTCCAAATTCAATTCGGGCAACCCATTCGAAGGAGATAAAAAAGCTCTTTGGTACATCTTCCTATTTGCATTTTGGTGGAGAATATAGAAGACAGAGAATGATCTTATCTTTCACAGACATACAAGCAAAGGGCAACATTTTAGATTCTATCGTCATTTTGTCTTGGGCTCATAGGATACCTCGTTTTAAAGGTTATAGGATGAATACTTAGATGGCGTAGCTTTTATGTAATTACGATAGGCTTTTGAACCTATGCATTAATGCGCGTTGCAATACACTTGTTGTTTATCTAACTGTATTGTTGTGAGATTATGTGCTCGTTTATACATGCATCTAATAAATTCACGAGCAAGTGTTGTATCGAAGGCCCGGGAGTGGCATTCCCTACCAGGGTAGCCCCGGAGGCGCATAAGATTATCGTGTGGGACCTGGGAGTGGCATATTCTTTCAGGATAGCCCCGGTGTCACCTTTACCATCCACTGGACGCTCCAGAACTGCATAGCCCTAATAGGACCCTAGTGTTAACTTTATTCAAGCATTGTTCTATGATTCTTTTGCATTCATTATCTTACTTGTGCTAATCCCGATTAGGGGATCCTTACTGAGTTAATAACTCATCACTCTTTCTCCGTGGTCTCCACAGGTGCGCACGAGCTCTACCAGGATAGTTGATCAGGAGCTGCAAAGACCATGGGCCGAACTTGTTAAGTCGTTTCTTTTTGTTCTTCCGCATATGTTATCATAAACTGTTTTTTTTTATCATGAGACATGTACTGGATTTACGTTTTTCCTTGTTTTCCTTGGTTTTGAAACTGGGTACCCTATTTCCTTCATTATTGAATTTCTTTCGTTTATTAAATAAAAGGAGTATTGTTTACTGTGTTTCCGCTTTAAAAGGATTATTTACTCATGCATTTATGGTATAGACCCAGAGGTGGCCCTGGGTTGGGTCGGGTCTTTACACCATAGATTTAAGGAAAAGATATCATAGTTGCACAAAATACCCAATTGCCAGTTATCTTTCTTTCTTATCATAGATTATCTAATAACCAAAAAACATTCACCTCTAAGGTAGATAACCTTTTTATTCCAAGGAACATACAGGAAGCCAGAATGTATTAAATTGAAATTTAGAAGTCATGAAGAAGATGAATACACTAAAACAGAATTGCACGTGGGAAATGGAAGAAAGACCAAAGGACAAGAAAATAGTTAGATGTAAATGAGTATTCACTATAATATGTAATGCAAACGGTAGTATTGAGTGGTATAAAGCCAGACTAGTTGTGAAAGACTTTACTCAAATCTACGGTATTGACTATCAAGAGACGTTTGCCCCTGTTGCAAAAATCCATTCGATTCAAGTACTTCTATCTGTCGTTAACTTTGAATGACCTTTATATCAACTAGAGGTGAAAAAAGCAATTGTTAATGATGATCTTGAAGAAGTATTCATGGATTTGCCACCTAGATTGGAAGTGAAACTTAGAGTGAAGAAAGTTTGCAAACTAAAGAAAACCTTATACAGCCTTAAACAATCTCCAAGGGCGTGGTTTGAACAATTCAGTAGAGTAGTCAAGAGTTATGGATTCTCTCAAAGTCAAGCAGTTCATACTAACTTCTACAATTATACATATAATAACAAGATTGTTCTATTAATATATGTGGATGATATGATCCTAACAAATAGTGATGAAATTGAGATCAGCGAATTAAAAAAGAAACTAGCTATTGAGCTTCAAATTAAGATCAACGAATTAAAGAAGAAACTAGCTTGCGAGCTTCAAATTAATGATCTAGGAACGCTGGAATACTTCCTAAAAATGGAATTTTCCAGGTCTAAATAGGGTATTTTGATTAAATAGATAAAATATGTTCTTGATTTACTTGAAGAGATAGGATTAATGGGGTGTGGAACAGCAGAAACCCCTATTGAATCAAATCTAAAACTACAAGCAGCAAATGAGGAACAGGTGAAAGATAAGGAGCACTACCAAAAACTAGTGGGAAGACTTATTTATCTATCTCACACAAGACCAGGCATCGGTTTTACAGTTAGTAATGGTAAGTCAATTTATGCATATGCTAGGACCTGCTCATCTTGAGGTTGTCTATAAAATCTTAAAATACTTAAAAGGAACCCCATGAAATGACATATTGTTTCAGAATCATGAAAATTTTGATATTGAAATCTCTACCGACGTTAACTGGGTGGGAAGCATTATAGATAGGAGATCTACACCAGGTTATTGTTAATTAATGGAGAAATCTTTTTATATGGAGAAGTAAAAGTAGAGTGTAGCAGCTAGAAGCAGTGCTGAAGCTGAATTTAGAGTTCTAACCCATGGCATCTGTGAAAGCATATGGATAAAAAAGCTTCTAGAAAAGCTAACTATCACACAGGCAACACCTTTTCGATTTTTTGTGACAATAAAGCTGCTATATTCATTGCTCATAACCCAATCGTGATGACAGAACCAAACATATTGAAATAGACAAACATTTTATTAAGGAGAAAATTGATAATAGAGTAATTTTCATTTCGTACTTACCTACGACAGGGAAAACGGTTGATATTTTGACTAAAGGACTTCCTAAGTTACATTTGACATACTTATTTGACAAATTGGCTATGACAGACATCTTTGCACCAGCTTGAGGGGAGTGTAGTATTATATGATTTTATTTTATCCCGTATTTGTATTATTTCCATACTAGATTTTATTTCTTTTGTAAATCATTCCTTATTGTAAACTTACCTTATTTGTACCAACTTAAGGAGTATTGTAATATTATTTTTCATCGATGATTAAAATATAAAAAGCACGGACATGGACACAAGTCACAAACACAATACAGACACGTAGACACGCCATTATTTTAAAATGCAGGACACGGATATGTCGAGGACACGTTATTTTATTAGTATATAATATACTATTAAAAGATCAAACTAAAATCTTTTTACTTTTTGCTGGCTATGAAAAATAATTCAAAAAATGAAAATGAAGTTACCACATAGTTAGTTATATGAGTCCAATTAAATCCAATAAAGAACAAATTTCATCATTCTTTAAATGTCTACTAAAAGCATTCAAATCAAAATTTATAAGCCTACTTTTAACAATCTCAAAATATTTTAGTTTTTACTTTTTTTTCTACATTCTCTTTCCTCTTTCTTTCCTTTTTCCATTTTAGTTCAACTATCATCAATGGACATTGTCGTCGATGGCCTTCACCAACACTACCACTTACTGTGTCATCGGCCATTTGAAACAAATAAGTTTTAAATGGGGTGTCCATGAAGTGTCCATGGTGTTTCCATGAAGTGTCCAAAATTTAAAAAAATAATAATAAGGGACACGGAACCTTAAGTGCCGGACCCGTGTCCGACACAGATACTTTGTCAAAATAGAAGCGTCCGCGCTTCCTAGATTAGAATAAGAACTTAATTATATTCTCTCAAAAAACGAAAAAATGTTATAAATAGAGACGCACCTTCTGTAAGGTGGAAGCTTCAAAAGATTCATACAAGTAGCTGATGTAGGTAAGCGATCCAGAGCTTCTTCATTTGCATTACCAGCAGCCCTAACACAGAAATAAGAAAAAAGTAATATTTTTTCTGAAAAAAAAAACATATTCATAGAGATCCAGACCAGACACCGAAACATATGTTACTAGAAAGACTTCAAATTAGAAAAAAAAAAGGCGCTTATCTTATTCACCAAAAATACACATACCAATTAGCTCTAAGAAATTATTAAAAGACTTGATAACATCTCTGAAAAATTCAACTACATTTCACCTCGTATTGTCAGTAAGAAGCACGACTAATGAAAACACAAAAACTTCAGATTCCTTGAAAAGAATGTCTTGAATGTCATTTGGAAAAAGAACCAATCAAAAGTCTTCCTAATAACAATCCAAAAGCTAGCAGCAAGACAACATTGGATGAAAAAAAGATGTGATTGTCATTTCGTATCTACTTTGCACATAGACTAGTGTCAGATTATTAACTTGGCAATCTAGATAAAATAATGATGGCTCTGAATACAGTCATCCTTGTAGGCAAAGATCCATGAATCAGCTAAAGTCCAAGGCACACCAATCTATATGTGCCTGAATATAATTCTGAGGTCTATCCCCAGGAATGCCTCAGGAAGCTCCTCGCTACAAAGAAAATGTACCTTCTAACACGGAATTGCATTTTCACATGAATTTTTGCGTGCAGGTAAATTAGTTTCACCCAGAAAAAAATCCTCGCTACAAAGAACAAATGAGCTTATCTTCTACCAAAAAAAAAATAGCGATAATGATGATGAAAGAATATGAATCAGCATTCACCCAGAAAAAGAGAAAATGAAAAACAAAAAAAAATCAATTACCTTTGTATGCAAAAACTTGGCTCAAGATATCTAAAGCCAAGAAGAGGTCCTCGAGAGCAACCGGTCACAAACCTGATGAAACAGCACGACCACAGTTTAAATATTTCTGAAATTTCAGTTTTCTTTTAAGCAAAAACTAGAAATGAGAGTTAACAAATTGCCAGTGTGATGAAATGACTCACTTCAGGAATTTCTTTTGGTTTTCCACCGAGAAACTTTTGATAACTTCCCAAAACATCTCAATGACGTAATGTTCCTATCAGGATAAGTAAAATTCAGCAGCCAGTTTATTTATAGATAGGCTACTTCACACAATAGCACTCAGTTTTAAGATAGAATCACATGTAATCTAATATGGCTCGGTAACTCACATATATAAAAAAACTATAAGAGCCAATTAAACCTAAATGGATTTTTTTTAAAAGATCACAAACTTCACATTAATAAAATGGAAAGGAGTACAATATAATAACAAACCCCGAAGGGAAGAATCAAGTGTACAAACAAAACAAAACAAGAACAACAAGAAAAATCAAAAGACACAAGACTAAGAAAATAGAACTGAGAGCAAAAAAAGTAACTAAAGATGCTTTCCAGTTTGTCACTAAGTCATGAGCAGAATAAGATTTGAAAGTGCTGGTCAGAGAACTCCAGTGAGAGGCATTTAACATGGTATGCTCGAATCAAGCTTCCCACGGAAGCCTAGCATCTTCGAAAATTCTTTGGTTGCGCTCCCACCAAATTTCATAAAGCAAGGATTTTGAAGCATTAGCCCAAAGAATCCTAGCCTTTTTAGACATCCTAGGCCTGGTAATGAGATCGAAAACATTCGATCTACAATCATTAGAGAAAACCCATGCAACTTTGAATAGTGCAAGTAACTTCGACCAACAAGATCTTGAGTATGAGCATAAGAAGAGCAAGTGGGATGAAGATTCCGCTGTAAGAAGACATAATGGACAAACCGAAGGAGATAACATAGAGAAGGGAAGCTTCTTCTGAATTCTGTCGGCCTTATTAATGCCTCTGTTAAGTATCTAAGAGAATATTGAGACTTTTTTCGGGCTTTTAGACTTCCAAAGGTGCTTGAAGAGAACCAAATCCATTGACTCCGAATTTTCAAAAGATCTGGCTAGTGGTTTAACTGAAAAGTTTTCATTGGATTCCAAAGGCCAGATTATTCTATCATTAGTGTCAGACAGAGAGAGACGAGAGAATATTTAGAAGTCTGCTGAAGTCCCATTCCTCCTCTTCTGAAATTGATCTTCTGAAGTTGAAGCACCAAGAGTGAGTGAGTTCATCCCAAAAAGAGGCAACCGATCCTTCATTCAAAAGAGAAATACTGAAGAGCTGAGGGAAGGTTAATTTGAATGGAGAGCTAGAAGCCCAAGCGTTAGACCAGAAATCAAATCTTAGTCCATTCCCAATTTGAATCCTCGAAAGATGTTCATTCTTTCTTCAAGTCATAGAAATAAAATGCCAAGGGCTTTTGAGACTAGATGCATTCTTTGGCAGGGTATGCCAATAATATTAAGATAGACCGTGAATATTTGCAATTATCCGCCTCCAGAAGGCTTCAGGCTCATGAGCAAATCTCGAACCCCATTGAGCCAATAAAGCTTCATTTTTATTCTTTATAGATCCAATTCCTAGACCACCCGATGCTTTGTTAAGAACTAATTGGTTCCATCTAACTAGATGATTAATGGAACTGCCATCTTTGCTACCCCATAAGAAGTTTCTAATCAATCTTTCAAACTTTATTGCAACAAAGGAAGGCATTCTGAAAATAGAGAGGTAATATACAGAAACATTGGCCAAAACTGAATTGCATAAGGTGAGTCTCCCACCTCGAGAGAGGTTGTATTTCGCCCATCTGGCTAGCTTTTTATCAATTCTGTCTAAAATGGGCTGCCAAAAAGACAAATTGTTAGGATGGCCTCCCAAGGGAAGACCCAAGTACAAGAATGGCAAGGACTCCACTTTGCAATTGAGCTTTATAGCCAAGGCAAAAAATTAGATGAATCAGGGAATTTACCATATTGTCATCATACTTACAGAATAGTAAGGTATCGTCCGCGAATTGAAGTAAAGGTAAGTGAATATTATCTCTACCAACCATGAATCCTTCTAAACTGCCTTTTGAGTGGGCTTGACAATCATGGAGCTAAATACTTCACTAATCATCAGAAAGAGAAACGACGATAAGGGATCTCCTTTTCTAAGCCCTCTAGAAGCTGATATTCTTCCTTTTGGTTGTCCATTTATTAAGACATAAAATTTAAAGCAGGAAATACATCTCTTGATCCAGCAAATCCATCTTGGATGAAAGCCTCTGCCATTCATTAATTCAAGGAGAAATTCTCAATCAACACAATCGAATGCTTTTTCCAGGTCGAGCTTGAGAATCGGTTTAGGGAAACGATGAATGCTTTTTTTTTCTGTAATCTTCCACTGCTTCATTGGCAATAAGAATTGGATCTAAGATTTGTCTTTTATGAATAAATGCACTTTGATTATTCAAAATGATTGTTGGCATGACAGGTTTAAGGCGTTCGGCAAGCACCTTAGCCACAATCTTGTAAATGGAGGTAGAACGACTAATCGGTCTCAAATCTTTGACAAACACGACAGCTTCCTTTTTACGAATAAGACAAATAAAATTTTCCTTGATACCAGAATTCAAAAGCCTATTTTCATAAAATTCACGGAATAGACGGACAAAATCATCTTTTAGAGTAATCCAGAAAGCAATAGAAAATTCCATAGAAAAGTCGTAAGGACCCAGTGCCTTGTTTTTTCCAAGAGATGATAAAGCATTGAAAATTTCTTCAGTAGAAAAAGGTTTAACAAGATCAAAATTATGCAAATTCGAAACTAAATTCCCGTTTAAATTACAAGGCAACATTCTAACACCAGACAACTTAGAGTATAAATTGTTGAAAAACCAATCACATCTTGTTCAATCTCTAGAGTATCTAGCAACGACCTAGAGTTGTTGGATGACTGATATGAATCCTTTTCTCCTTCTAGCTGCTAAAATATCTATGAAAAAACTAGTATTCTCATCCCCTTCGTTTAGCCAAGTGAGTTTGCTTTTCTGGATGAGATTGTGTTCCTCTACTAGGTAAAGATCAAGCAACTCACTCTTGGCATTTGTCCATCTTGCTTCATCGATCAGTAGAAGCTCACCGCTCTCAGATTTTAACTCGTACGATTCGTTTTCTTTAATCAAAGAGGATTCAGCAAGCTTTGATTGGGCCGAGTAGTCGTAAAACCATTTTTTCAGTCTCTTTGAGCTTTCTTAACTTCGAAAGAATAACAAAACCAGCCCATCCGTAAGTATTATCTTTGGCCAAAGAGGACCTAATGAGATCTTTGCAATTTGATATCGATAGCCAGCTGTTGTAGAAACAAAAGGGGGTGGGACCCCATTTGAATGAACCGGCTTCCAGTAGCAGCGGGGAGTGATCATAAATAGTTCTAACTTGTCGTGACACCCGAGAGTTGGAGAATGTTGGTGAGGGGCTGGTCGGGGGAAGCGGATTTTCCACCCGTGGTGTGGATGTTCCTGCGGGAAAGGCTATGCTCGGGCGTGTGGCTGACGCGTTAGGAGTACCTATTGAGGGAAGACGGGCTCTAAGCGATCACGAGCGAAGACGTGTCGAAGTGAAAGCCCTATGTAATGTACTTTATCTGCTGGGTTACGGTGGGCATTTTACCGTACTTTACTGGTTCGTCAGCTACTAGAATTGGCTATTGGACTCGAAATGCTTCGATTCAGTCCTGCAGTATTAGAACCAAGTGAATCAACTTTTTCTTTCATTCCGCTAACATAGAATAGAAGAAAGTTTCACTTGAAGTGAAAGCGATGGGAGCTACGGAACGAAACCATAAAGTTAGGGGAACGATAGAAAGCTTTGACAAAGCAATGAACCGGAAATCTTCCTATAATAGAAATGGGTCGATGGGGCTGAGGTGTGGAGGACATGGACTGCAGCAACGTCTGACCACACTATCGAAACGTGGGCTGCTGTAACGGCTACAATTCATGAATGGCTTAAAGCTACTGCTGCTCGAAGATTCTCCTCCTAAATTGGAGCTTATTCCAAATCATTCCCGGGGGGGGTGGTGTCCGGACCCATTTTTTGCTAATCCTTCGATAAAAAGATTCATTCTCTTCATAATCAATGATTTGGTTGAATTTGAAAGGGATTGAGCCAGCTAACAGAGAATCTTTATAATGTACTTTTTGCTATTGGACAAACATGGCTACTACTACCATGGTCTTTATTACCATAATCTTCCTGATAAAGTGTTCCAACTTCATAAAGAAAGTCGGATTCATCACTCCTGACGCTAATATCCGAGTCTACCTCTGTATCGATATCTGGTCTTGAATTATCCTTAAGAATGGTGTCTTGTGGAAGGATATTAGACACTGAGCCTCTTTTTAGTGTAACTCATGAGGATAGAGCAGGCAATAAGATTGAAAATCCACCAGAGTAAGGGAGGTAGGTTGGTGAGGAGTCGGGTTTGGTTTGGATTGATCAAATAATAAAAAGGTGCATTTGTTTCAGTTAGGTATGGGTTAAGCTTTTTAGGGGTTCGAGAGTAATAAAGGGGGTAGGGCTTTATTGGATAGGTCTTGGGTAGCAGGGTGGAAGTTGGGACGACACTAGGAGATGGAGGTATATGAGTCGGAGTTGAGTGCAGTAATTGACATTTATATGGCAGGGTGATTGAGTTTGGATCTTTAGTGTTGACAGGGTGTGTAGTTGAAACGGAAGCCAAGGGGTCAGATGGATTTTCAACAGATTTTGCAGCCATAACCATTTTCAAATATTCTGAATCTTGAAACACTACTGCTTTAGTAACCGGATTTCTTGCAGAATTTACTGAGTTCAAAGGAAGTTCAATGAATTGAGAGATTAGCCCTTTAGCAATCGGATCTAATCCTTCATCAATCATGACTTGCTGGACCTTGATAGATCGATAGGATTGGTAAAACTTTTGTAAAATAGATCACAATGAGAAACCGCAGAATTTGAAGAACTAATGTCCCCAAAATGTAGGAAGACACTGCCTTTTTCTGCGTGACTAACTTCAATATCCGCCGAAATAAGGCCACAACAATTTTCTTTGACTTTAATTTTAGCTTCTGAGATGTTAAGCAGGTTGAGCGTATCTGAACTGATTTCTTCCAGACCACCGAAGTAACGTCAGATTGTTTCAAAAACAGAACGGGACCAGGCTAATTGGGAGATTCGAAATAGTGATCCACCCACCATATCTTTTAATAAACTTAGGTCTACTATGAAGCTCATTTTTCAAACTTTAAGCGAAAATTATCAAACTGTTGCCATTTTCCTAGGGCTGATATTAGGGTAGATAGCTCATTTTCATGAATTTGAATAAGACTATTTTCAACATATAATGGGTTGATAATACCCTTCGAATTCAAAGTACCTGATAAAGTACGAGCAATTTCATTCCAACTATCATGAGCAAATATTTTAGATATCACCCAAAGATTCTAAAAATCCATTTGGAGGACTTCAAAATTGTTCCTAACCTAGAAGGATGCATTGGCTGAAGAATATCGCTGCTATTGCTGGTGTGGGATTTGGTGACCAATGGTTCGAAGCAATTCATTCTTGGCAATAATCAGTTTGCCTAGTCGTTGAGTGCGGCTGGGATGTTCTAGTAGGACCCGGGTCAACCCTCCAAGAATCTTTTGCATAAGATGATCGAACATCGTTTCTAGCATGTCGGAATCTTATTGGTGGGACAATTAGATTGTGGTCCGAGATGAACTCATAAACCATTTCCCATAAGCTCTTCAGTCCAGATTTATCTTTGTTAACAGGAAAATGTAGTACTTCGTAACCTCTTCAAGGCCATAGAACACAACGACAGAGTAACATTTCATTTTCCGAAGTTTACTAACTGACAATGTTCCGAATTCCTCTTTGCATGTTTGGTTGAAGTACTTTCTCAGAGGGTCTTGAATAAAGTGAACAAGAGTTTGCTCAAACCAAAGCAGCAACGATCTCGACAAGGCCATGGATTTTCCATAGGTTTGATCTTCAAACCGAAAAACAGGGCCATCCTTCCAGAGACGAAAACATTCACTAGAAATCGAACACTTCGCAATATCCATTGTAGAGGAAATAACGAAGAAGAAGAAAGAGTAGATGATCGAATGAGACAGTGAAGAAGAAATAAATAGAAGGAACTACTAACCTGAATGAGCAGAGAAACTTTTGAACATGGCGAAAAACGAACTGGTTGATGGAGAACAGAAACATGCACAAACGTGGTGGTTATCCAACAGTCTACTGCATTGAGGTGAAGAGACCGACGGTCACCATCACCGGAGGAAGCCACGAGGGGGAGAGAGAAACCATCTTTTTTTTTTAACTATCCTAAATGGGTATTTGATTCAATAAAAATAAAATTAATATCCAATCCAAGATTAGTGAACCAAACAAACACCATCTTGAGGGAACATGTTGAGGATCTTACGTTGAAAGGTAAAGAGATCTCCTAAGCATTCATTAGATAGATATTAGTTGGGAAACTCCACACATTGCCTGAGATGAATCACCGTGTGATTTAATAACCACAACTACAGCTCAACAACATCAAGAGCCATTGGCCTTCATTCAACCGAAGCAAAATTTTAAAAAAAACCCAATTAAAATTCGTCATTTACAATCGACTACTTTTTTTTAAACATACTAAATGCATCTCCCTTCTTCCCCCAACATCTTCACTAGTGGTCAAAATTGACCCAAAATATATAACCGACATTCAAGGGAAAGTTCCTTCCGTGAGGGCAACCCACATGCGCCGCCAAGATAGAGCAAACTGAGCTCTCCAAAGTCCGATACCATCAAGCTGCCCAAATTCTTAGTCCTCCGATACATTCAACAAATGAAAGAAGACAACTCCCTTCCCTCTTGTCCCTTTCAAAAGGGGACCGGTATACACCAACTGTCCATATCGAACCCCAGCCACCTGTGGTCTTCTGTTATACAAAAAGACCTTTCCTGGCCCTACACATCACATCCAAATGATCGGCAATTGACCTTTGTTGGTTCCCTCTACAAAAAATAAGGGCAAGCACATCCAAAAACCCTATTGTCCAGCCATGGGGTTCCATCCACCCTCTCAAAACCTTTCATCTGCTCCCTTATTGGAAGACCCTACAAAAAAAAAAGAAAAAAAAAGGACCATAGTCCTTTACCAACCCCTTTTCCCTGCCCAGTTCTTACCAAAATAAGACATCGTCCCGGACTCCCAACCGCTCTTACCGAAACCTACTTTTCCTTCCTCGTCCATCCATTTCTCAACCCAGACCAACCACCATAAATACTGGAACAAAATGCTGCATAAACCTCTAGTTCTTCCTCTCAGATTATGAAGATACCTGTCCCAACCTTGGAAGGTTTTCCAAAACATACCTCATTATTACCCAATTTCCCCCTTCATCACTCTGAATCTACTTGTACGGCGTCGATCTCCTTGCCTTAAGTTGATTGGTTGGGAGCTTAACCTCGCCTGGCTAATGTACAACGCCGATTTCCTTGGCTTTGTATTCCCCTAGTTGATTCACCCTTCGGGTGAGGAATTATGAAACTCAGATTCACATTTTCAGAAACAGCTCTTTTGCATCCAGTTTCTAGTCCTTCGTAAACCAAGCACTTGGATAGTTTTTAATTCAGCCGGGGGTGGGAACATATTAATTTTCCTCTATACAACACTATTGGGGCATCCTTCAAAGAACGGGGGGAAAAAATCTATGGATCAACTTAATTTACTTCTTTCTTTGAAATATTTGGCTTGAAAACAACCTAGGGATTTTACAGGTACTGGTACACAACAGAATTTACAATCTTGCATTGTATCTACATCATATCTTGCACTTCCATAGAGCAAGGTTTTTCTTCGCCCTTTTGCAACTATGATTTATCAACCTTAATATCTCATAGAAGATCTTTCCAATAACTATCACTGATAAGATCTACTTGTCTATCTGTTTCGATCGTCAATTGAACAGCTCTTGTTTCCAACTTTCCTAATCTCTGCGCCTAACCAAACTGTGAATTATAAACCATACAATAAAAGTCAAACCTTTGCTTCCATAGTTCTATTGTCACATAAATATAGGAGAGGGCTACAAGTACGAAGAATAGTAGTCAGCAATTATAGCTAAAATCTCAAATATCGATACACAATTATGAGACTTAATTGACTTGACAGGTGACATCATATAACAGAAGTATAATAAATGTAATATTTAATATCCTAAACAAAGATAATGACTTCAATTATGTCAACATCCAAAGCAAGATTAATCCTACTAACCTAGAAAATATTGGAATACTCTAAAAATACATACATTTAAAAAGAGGTTCAATAAAACTTACTTTATGATAGCCACTTGAATAAGTAGTATTTGTCCGTAGATCATCAACATCTAAGCTGTCGAGTGAACCTGATATCAGAAGCTGAAAAGAAACCCAGTCAAAAACATTGATAAAAATTATCCTTAGCCGAAATAGCACCTAAACTTTCATAAATTTTAGTTTATTGATAAATAATATACAAGGAGCTTAAGTATTTAGCCAATTGACCTAGTGGCTTGAATTAGGGCTCCACTCCATTTATTTTATTTGTAATTGTATACCAAGCTTTCATGTGAAAAAGAATGAAAGAACAAAACAAACATACAAAAAAGCGATACGAACAAATAGGAGTGGCCGTATAAAAAGTGTCTCCAGTCTAGAGAAATTACACCAAGAGAATAGTAACAAAAAAAAACTTAGGGGGTGTTTGGGAGAGGAGAATGATTAAGGGGGAAAACAAGAAAGAAACGAATATTTGTGTTTGAGATGAAGTGAATGATAATTGTATTTGGGGCGAAGTGAATGATTAGGGAAAAAATAAAATAAAGAGTACGATAAGAGTGAACAATACTTATGGAGAAAGTAAAAAGTTGTTATGGGAAGAACAAAAAATAGTTAAGAGGAAAATTAAAAGGTAATTATGAAAAAAATGTGATTATGGGAGGAATGATTCTTGGTGACTCAAACACCGAGAATCATCTCCATCCCAATTCTCTCCATTTTATAATAGTGGAACAAACAAATCCTTAGTAACTGAGGCCCAAAGAGAAATGTCAAATCTAATAAGGACCTAAACATCGAAGATCCTTTCCCTCTCTAAAAATACTATTAATTCTCTTATCCTAGATACACTACAAAATATCACACAATCCTGCTTTCCACAAAAATTCCCCCTTCTAATTCTCACAAAAGGGAGAAAAGTCAAACAACTCGCTATGAAATTGCTATAATTTATGTCTTGCCAGTGAGAAACAAAAAACCCTCAAACAATTGATTAACGCCTCAGACGCCATCTGACAATCCTAGAGCAAGTTATTAGATAACATTGGGGTTTCATCTCAAGGTTAAGAGGTCTCTCTCCACCTTTACCATGTAGGACGAAATCTTCAACACAAATGATTTAAATCAGTGTCAATATTATTAGAGTTGTTTATGTAAATTATGTATTTTCTTGTATTATTCTATATTTCTAGGGTTAGGCCCATTAGTAGCTAGTTTTACTGTTGTAGTTCATATATATAAAGATATTGCCTCTAAGAATAAAGGTACAAATTTTCAGTCTCAATTTTGTTTACATGGATTAGAGTATTCTATGGGTTTTCTAAAATTAGGGTTTCACGACATCTAAGAATATATAAAGATATTGCCTCTAAGAATAAGTCGGTACAATGGTTGAACAGTACTCTCATGGAGAGAGGATTCTCGTTTTTTCCCAAGGTGTGTGTGTGTTAAAGCACCTAAGCCAAGTTATGACCGTCGTCGAGATTCTAGTCGTGATATCAGATGTCTGGATTCACCAGGAGATATCGTATGTTATTATTGACGCCAGGAAGTTACATTATCAAAATCAAAAGTCTCAGGCAGCCTATCTTGCATCGAATGATAATGTTTCTGCTGACGAATTTGCTAAACTCCGAGTGTTAAATGTTGCATCGCAGTCATCTTCAACTTCTCCAACTGCAACTCTTACCGAGTCAAGTAACAATCATTGTCTTCTTACATCGTCTTCAAAATGGGTCATAGACTCCGGTGCCACTGCCCATAAGAACATATGAACTTGCTTTCTACTTATTCATCGTCTGATTTGCAAATAAATAATGATCTTGAATTATCCATTGCCCTTCACATTTCCCATATTGGAAATGTGAGGATTCTTCAATACATTTATATGATATGTGGACTACTCCCCTCATAGCCAATTGATTTTGAGGTAGATGCTCACACTATCTAATATGGTATCAGAGCACCGGGTTATCAATCCCCTAAAAGTTTCAATGATCCCACCTAACGAGCAAAAACTTAACCATGCATTAGATGATCCCTAAAATTTGGATCCGACCGAAGTGAGTAAGCCAAAACGGGTATATTTTGGGCCACAAATTCGGATCTAATCCAAGATGGCTTTTCCAAAAATGGCGCCATCTTGAGGTATCATGTTAGAGATACTCACCTTGTGGCCATTTTCCACATTGGAAAGGTGAAGATTCTTCAATACATTTATATGATATGTCACATGTGGGTTACTCCTCTCATTGCCAATTGATTTTGAGGTGGAACATCATACTATCTAATAGTTTGGAATGAAAAAGAGCTTCACAAATCATATTGTATTTTGTCAACAATCAGAACAGTGCACTGGTTAGCTAATAGTTTATGTTAACGATAAGTGATTACTAGAGATGATACTATAAGTATAGCTTTGTTGAAAACTTTCTCAATTTCAAACTAAGGATCTAAGAACCTTTAGGGTGTGCTTCAACCACCATTAATAAAGGGGGAGAATGGGAAGGGGGATGATTTTCGATGTTTGGGCCACCGAGAATCATTCCTCCCATAATCACGTTTCTCCATAATCACCTTTTTACTCTCCCCCTAACTACATTGTATTCTTCCCGTAATAACTTTTTGTTCTCCCATAACTATTTTTCACTCACATCATACCCATTATTTTATTTTCCACATTATCATTTCCTTCACCCAAAATACAATTAATCATTCTCCCCATAATCATTCCCGTCACCCCAAACACAAATAATCATTCTCTCCATAATCATTCCATTTCTCATCTTCCCCCTAATTCTCATTCCTTCCATAATCATTCTCATTCCCATTCCCCTTCCCCCAAACACACCCTTAAATACTTCTTGGATATTGAGGTTATGAGAAGAAAAAAAGGTATATTCTTATCCCAAAGAAAGTATGTTCACGATTTGTTATATAAAACATGAAAGTTGGAAGTGCAATTGTGTAGTACTCCAGTGGGACCAAATTCGTAAAATGTTAAAGAATGAGAAGATTTTACAGATCCTAAAAGATACAAAAGAATGGTCGAAAAATTAAATTACTTGACGCTTACACCACCAAATATATCATATTCAGTAAGCGTAGTAAGTTAGTTTATGTTGTCTCCTGCAATAGATTATTGTTCAGTTGTTGAACAAATTCTGAGTAATTTGAAATTTGCACGTGAAAGAGGAATTTGAAATTTGGTGTGACAACATGCGTAGTAAGTTAGTTTTTCATTTTCATGCCCACTTTCTTGTAATTCTTGTTCATGCTTCTTGCATGATTTAATATATTCGTATCTTTTTCGAAAAAAAATTTCGAGTGTTTTTCATATGCAGACTGGGCAAATTCCAAGGACGACAAAAGATCTACCTCAGGATACTGTCTTTGTGGGAGGCAATTTACTATAATGGAACAGCAAGAAACAAAATGTGGTCACTCGTTCAAGTATTGAGTCAGCGTATAGAGCCATGACTAAATCAACATGTGAATTAGTGTGATCAGTCTAACTATTGAATGAAATTAATAGGGTTGAGCATTTAGAGGAATTATGATTAATGTAAGGGTATATGAGTAATTAGGTAGAGAGTTTGAGAATTTGGTTATAAATAGAGAGGTTGTGAAGAGAAAGGTATGCAAATTTTCAATAATTTCATTAGGGCTCATAGAAAGGATTCCCTAGAGAGAAAGGGAGGTTCCAAGTCCTATTCAAACTTGGCTCATTTTGTATTATGTATTTCAATATAATGTTAGTGTTCTTGTTCTAGTTTGGATTTTATCAGAAATAGGAGTAAAGACCATGTGCCTACAAAATTATGGTGTGACAATCAAGAAACTATTCATAATGCATCAAATTTGATATTTCACAAGAGAACCAAGCATATTATCGTCATTTGTTTTAAACAAAAAATAAGATTTCATCAAGTGAATGAAAAGAAGCAAAAGATTTAGATACAAACCTCAAATAGGAGATAAAAAGAAAAACAACACCAAAAGGACCAAAGATAACACCAAAAAAGAAACAAGAATAAAAGCAAGATACACGCAGATTACAACAAAAGAAATAAAGAGGCAAAGATAGCAAGACAAATAAGGGAAAACTATCAAACAGAAGTCTTCAAGTTTTTATCTTCGCTGATAGAAACTACACATATAAAAACGCCAAAATAAACTAATAGGAGCAAAGGAATAAGGGGCTCGCTGCAAACTACCACAAGCTGAGCTAGAAAAATCCAAAAGCAAAATGAAACAACTCAGAAAAATAGCTGAAACATCAAACAAGCAAGTCAATAGCAGATCCTCTACATTCCTTAAACAGAAAGCCACAAGTGGCAATAACATTGGCTAACTATTCAAGGAATTCTATTGAAACATCTTGCTGATCAACAGAAGATGCACATCCTTTCTATTTGCTTATAAATAGAGAGGTTGTGTGAGGGTAAAGGTATGCCAATTTTCAGGAATTCAATTGAAAGAAGGATACTCATACTTTCTAATATGTTATCATTGAAGTAGAGAGAATCAATTGTTTTATTCTATTCATTAGAAGAGTATTGATATACAAATACACATGGCTGCCCTAGTTGTGTACATGTGAAAAGACGATAAAGGGCACTATAATTAAAATTTAAAACAATAATAAAGTGTCTAATATTACACTCTAACACTCCCCTCAGTTGGAACATATATGTTAACCATGCACAACTTGTTTGAGAGATAGACCTCTCCAAAGATAGTTCATGTAAGTCTTCTCAATCATATGTGTAACTATTTAAGGGGCCTTTGAAGAGAGAAAAATGGTAAATAGGAAGGTTACTCATGGTGGCATTTATGAGGTTGAGTCGGCCTCCTTTTGAGATATCGGAGGATCCCGGGAGTCGGCCAACAACACTACTCAAAATTATCAGTGTCTTTGAGGAAGATGCAAATTTTGAAGAAAGTTAAGCATTTTACTTGAAATGTTAATCATGGTAAGGCTTAATACATTGGACAAGTGGTTGATGATATAGTCCGCTTTTCTGGGACCGACTTGTTGTATCTTATGTGAGGGCGCAAGAGAGGATTTAGACCACCTACTGTGCATCATGATGGGCTTCTGAGGTGTGGTGTGGGATCTATTCTTTGAGGAATTTTCAGCAGGCAGGACCATGCAAGAGACTATAGTCTTCTCCTTTTTGTGATAAAAAGGTTGATTCTATGGAAAGCAAGTTCTTGTGCAGTTTTGTGGCATATTTTGCGGGAGCGAAAAGATCACAGGCGATTTTTGGGCCTACATTGCATCTTATGTTTTTTATGGGCATCAATTACTAATTAATTTTGTAATTATTCAATTGGATGGTTTCGCTTGATTGGTGGTTGTTTCAATATAGTCTCCCATGCTAATTTGGGCTTTGTTTTTGGTGTATACCCTCTTAATCTTTCAATTTTCTCCCAATGAAAGCTTTTATTCTTAAAAATTAAAACTAATAAATTAATGAATAAAATAAAAAATAAAAACAAAACAAAACAGGCTATCAAAAGAAATTTTTTTGGTCCTAATCATCTTAGGTTTTTGCATGTCTTTTAAATAGCATAACTTCATTAAGGGTCTCACTCACATCACATAAGAATGCAGCTCAAGCTCAAAATTCGTATAAGTGTACATTATTAAAACCACTATCCCCCTGTCTATACACTATGAAGCTTACAAACTATGAAGAATATAGAACCAAATTTCGGTGCTTAACCCAGAACTTATATATAGGGGTACAAATATTACTCAAATTATTTTTTTTCCTGAAAATAACTGTTAATCGTAATTTTAAGTGTTTTAGACAATGCTCGAGTGTAATAAATATATGGATAATAGGCAATGCGTGAATAAATCAAAGAAGAGATAGTTCTTATTCAAAGAAACAAGTTTAAAGATTCAAAGGAAAAAGGAAGACAGTTGATGGGCAAATAAGCAAGCCAGAAGGAGATAAAATAGCATTAACTTTTTGATGCAAGCCGTGTTAGTAAATTCAGTGAATCAATGATACCTGTAATTCATGCTCATTAAACATATCGATCCATTCTTTCTGTATAAGCTGCTGAAACCCTCTCAAGAAATGAGAACTTTGCTGCCGTATCTGAAAATGATTTTTTTTTCTATTATCGAAATTAGGGTAGGGAGGGAAACTTGAATAAACCAAGGACAATCAATGGCAGTACCTGAAAGTTCAAACGGTGATTGGCTACAAGATGAATGAATGTGATCACATTTTCACTAGTAACACGCCGGTTTTTTCCTCCGGGGAGTAGCTCTTCTTCTGTTTGCTCTCCATATTCGTTGTTTATAATAACAAAATATAGTTCTAAATCGGAAATGTCGCCTTCAAAATGCTGTGTCCAGAAATTAGATGGAAAGACCCAATAATTTAAGATGAGGGAGGAGCATGATATTCTACCAGGATACTACATTGATCTACATCAATGATCAAGCGAGGGAAGTGTGGTATCACTTTTAGGGGTTACATACCTTTAAGAAAATAAGGTGACGATACAATTCAGGATCCAAGGATGGTAAATCATTCAGATAGTTGTACCTGGTGATCAAATAAGCATGTGGCAATTTTCAATCTTCAGTAAAATTAACATATTGCCCACACGGAATATAACACTATCTTTATACAAAGTAGCCATGTAGTGTTTATATAATGAACCTTTCAGCATTGGAAAATAAGGAATAACTGAGTTTACGAAGGTAAGGTAAGCTTTTATAGAGTAAAAATGAAAGAACGCAAAAGCATACAAAAAGAAGAGTCCACAAAAAAGGGGGCATCCTACAAAAATGGTCTCTCCGGTCAAGTAAAATATTACCAAGAGAATAATAAAAAAAAGAGCTTAGATACACATAGGCCCAAGAAGAATTATAGAATCTAATGAGAAAACACATTGGTAGACTGTTCCACTCTAAAGATCCTACAATTACTTTACCCCCAAAGCTCCCACAAAAATGCACACACCACCTTCCACAAAATAGCAACCGTGTTATGTTTTTTATGTTAAAAACTGATCGGTGTACAGCTCAGATGCTTAAACATTTGAGTACGGAGTGCTCTGTAAGTTCACCTACTGACCTACAAAAGTTCAGTTATTATTTAAAACAATTTTAAGTAAAAAGAAAAAAGTAAAACTGCAGACCTAGTGACATAATGAGAGTGAATGCAGCAGCAGCATCAAACATTTGGAAGCTAGAAACTATATTAGTGAGCGATGCACTCAATATAAAATGTAAGAATTTGGAACCCTATATTCACGTTTTCAACTTGCAACTAATCGAAGTTATACTCCTCAATAGTTTAATTAATGGATTAAAGCGAAACTACAAAACAGTAAAACAGTAAGTCTTCTAAAACCTTACTTCTGTTTTAGCTTGCTCAAGAAGAATGTTGCAAAAGGTATATCAACAAGAATTCCTTCAAACATGGCCTACAGGAAGAAAGGTAATAAAAACATCCCGTCAGAGATAAGCATGTGAACTAAGAAAAGGATTTAAAAAGTGAAGCATCCGAATACAATCCTAATGAGCTGCAACTTCTACAAGAGAAGCGTGCAGAACATAGAATGCAATCAAGTGGGTAAACATTTCCCTCAACAAGAACACCGAAAAATTCAATTTTTTTAACAAGAAAAAAACTTCTAGTTAAGAATCGGATATATACTATTGCTTAAAGATGCTAACTTTGAGAGGAGTGAAAAGGGAAGCAAAATTGTAGACAAAAAGAACGTAATTTCAGATTACTGCATTGTACTAATACTCCTGTTTCAGGTGATGCATTAATGTTTCAACATCCAACCAAAGTAAACTGCATGCAGGAGTGGGAATTTATGCCAAACCTTCGCCAAAAGAACTCCAAGGAAGTGAAAAAATTGGAGATGCTGATCATGTATCATTCCTGAACCAGGATTGGGGTAGAGCAAGTGATCAGCTGTTTCCTACATTGCAAAGCAGAAAATTAGTCAAAGTAGAAGAACTGATCAATACGTATTCACATATTCTTGAAGTTGAAAGATATAGATTTCTTACAACCTATTTTCACTTTGAAAAGTAACCTCAAACAACTATGGCGATCTTATAACGATTCATATTGTTTAAGAATTCAACAACAATAACAAAACCACAATAGTAATAAAGAATGTCATAATGACCTTAAATAAACCATACTGCACGTCAAAGGCTGCACGTGTAATGTTCTCCATGAAATCTTTGAAAATACCACCACCATCAATTCCAGCCTCCTCAACTCCAAATTCATTGACGAAAGACACACGTATCTGCATGCAAAAACATAAGAAATTTATCCAACAGACAAGAAAAAAAAAACTAAATAAACAATTGCACTGCAAGTAACTGGGGAGAGGGGGTCACAATTCTCTAAGTTTTTCATTTTTAAAGAAAACAATTTTATTGAGGTACAATTATATGGCCTAGTTATTCACAAATCATGAATGTGTAAAATTAACGATCCTGTAAGATCATTTCTGTCAATACACTAGGGGGTCACAATTATATGTGCACATTTTTCTGTTTATTTTTTTGATAAGAAACCATTTTAATGATGTAGGTAATTTACAAAAAAGATCTACAATCCATGGAGATTTGTGCATGTTTTTGACAAAACATGAAAGTAGAATTACCGATCCTCGAAGATCATCTTCAGTCAATGCACTCATCTGATTATATGCATCTTCCAGTATATGATTTCGTCGAATTCTAAACCGGTTTCTGGTAAAAACCACATGAGAACCATCCCTTTGCCTAGCTGCTGCTAGTTGCGACTGTGAAAAGGTTTTAGGGGAAAACGAGAAAAAAAAAAGTTTAAGGGGAAAAGTTAAGAATAAAACTATTTTACGTATTTCAATAACTCAACTCACCCCAAACAAACTATTAAAAATAAATCAAACAACTTGCTTACTGTGAAAATCTTGACCCTGCTTGTAAATGGAACTAAAAATGGAGCTTGCTTAAGTATATCATTCGCTCTCGTATTTTCGATCACAGCCTACAAAGAATTAAAAATAAATAAATAATTAGGAAGAAGATTAGAAAGCAGTTCACTAGAACCTAAATGTTCACTAAGAACAATTACCTGAGAAATGAAATAGTCATTCACTGCATCAGCGTGGAAGTCACTGGGGGGGGTAAATTGTCGTCTATTGTTCCAGTCTTGCAACTACATTGAGACCAATAATTTAGTAAACCAAAATATGAGGCAAATAATCGCATACAAACCTTCCTAAAAAATTTCACAGAATCCAAGTTCAAGAAGAAAAGACGGTTTCTGTCTGGTAAATTTCTTGCGCTCATAGCATGGAATAAGAGCAGATGTACCTGTGACAGGAGCTCTGAGGCAACAATCGTAACCCTGTATTGTATGAATTCAACGGTGTGCCTCTTACTAACATGCGCACTAGCAACAGATTTTGCAGAATTACTCGGAGCTGTAGGACTCGCCCATAAAAGCTGCCATAGGGCCTGCAGAAAGTAGAAATATCTAAAGCAGGAACTATTTTTATCCAGAAAAGAAAAGAAAAAAAATCTGAACAATGAAGAAAGTATCTACCAAGCATGTCATTGCAGCACTGTAATAACAGGCACATTTCAAGATAAGTTACCTGTCTTAAAATAATGATCAAGCATCTAATATCTTTTAATGATAGTGGCTTCTCCTGCTCATAAAACTCCTCATTGTCAATTATTGTCAACATGTGCCTGATCCAAAATAAAGGAATTTGTTGGTTGAGATAATTAAATTTACACCAACCCATAAGCTTAAGCTTAAGTTTTTGGATTGATTCGAGGTTTAACATAATTCAACATGGCATCAGAGCAAGATGTCTTGAGTTCGAGTTCATGCCAAGCCATTTCCTCCCCGATTCAAATTGAATTCCACTTATAAGACATTTCTCAAAATTCTAAGCCTACAACTACAAGTGAGAGGGAATATTGGTTAATATAATTAAATTTATCTCATCTCATTAGTTTAACTTTCTGGGTTGATTGACGGTTAAACATAATTCAACATAAATAATTAGGAGTAAGGGACGCCTAATACATTATCTGATCACAATTTTAATTAAAAAAAAGTGCAGAAGAAAATAAATAAGAATAGAGAAGGTAATGTTACTTGTACACTGGACAGAAAACAGCCAAAGGTAATAGCCAACCGGGTGCATCCCCTGATAAATATGCCAACTTCTCTGAAAAGGATGACCATTTTTGGTTCTCATGGCACCTTTTTATAAAATTCCAAAGTACTGGAACTAACTCTGTTCTGTAAGCTAGAACCGTCATAATTTGTTCCAGAGGTAGGGTATTGAAAGTGACGTGAAGAAAAGCACATGCTGTACCAACAGCTTTGACCTCTTTATCATCAGGACCATCATAAGACCCACTGACGCGTGAAATCTGTCCAAATAAAGCATTTGCCTGGGAAGCACAAACCAATTGTAAATTGTGAAAGAAATAGAGATATTTGAACTAATTAAAATTACAATGTTGCCTTCAAGGACAATAAGACCAGAAAATAGAATACCAACTGCAGGAGAAATCGTGGATCAATAGCATCGCAAATCTGCTTCTCAACATCTTTATTCAATGCTAAATCTATTTCTTGATCAGAAAAAACCACATCATCCTCACCCAACACAGCACCTATTGATGACATACAGATACCAAACAAATCATTGGCCACAGAGAGGGAAGTTGAATTAGAAAACAAACTTCAAGAACTGAAGCTATAGCTAAAAACCCTTAAACAAATGAGGAAGATAGAGAATGTATACTTTCTTTCGTATCTCTAAGAGGTGGTTTCATCGAAGGAAGTAATTCCAACAAGAATGTTGTGACGGAAGCAAGATCTACAGCCTGTCCACAACAAAGTACAAAAAATGGGTTCAAATATATGATTTCAATAACCACGGTCCATGGAGCCTCGGAGTGTACTGGATTTAAGAAACCAATAAATTGTAAAAGATAACTTATTGCATAAATTACAAAAAACGAAGCACGTGCTCCTTCTCTTTAGTGAGAAATTATAAACTATAAACCCTCAGCAACACCATAACATCCAAAGCAGCAAGGTTGTTGGAATTCATAACTTCATTTCAAAGATGCAGTGCATAAGTATGATGGGAGAAAAGATTTCGTAATCACAAGCCAAGAAAAAAGATGGCATGGTAGAGATTGTGTCAAAACATTGATGGTCAGTCAGCAATTCCAATTTAGTCAGATATTACCCACGAGACCAATGGCAGTAAGAATTTTGCATCGTATAATTATAGACCAGTATCAAGAAAACCATATTTCAGTAATAAATAGATGGACCAAGAAGGTTCATAGGTACTAGTTCAAAAACCTAGAGGAGGATGATGCATGGAAAATGGAGCAATTGGGGGAAGAGAGAGAGAGAGAGAGAGAGAGAGAGAGATGCTAAATGTGTAAAGAAGAGCTCAAATAGAAGTAAAACGCATCAGCTAGTTACCAATTCAAAAGAGAAGTCAGGTTGAGAAAGAGCAGTCCTGGAAATTTCTAAAATATTTCCAAGAATGCAAGCATAGCCAGGAATGTCAGCTGCTACATCCTTTGGGAGTACGTTTGAATAATGATCAATACAAGATGCCATCTGATGAATGTAATGTCCAATCAACCCCCGTCTAGCAAAAACCTAAAACAAGAACACTAGTTTGTAAGAGAAAAGATCAATGCAATCAAATTTAATCGAAAGCTTAAAGAGGTAAAAATGACCAATCAAACTCTTTTATAATAATCATACGTAAAATATGTGGATAATATAAATCAAAGTTAATGAATGTAATCTTCAATTAACACGTGAGGCTAGCATAAAGAGAAAAAAAAAGCTACCGCTTTTAAGTAAGGAAATGTCTGCCACAGTAAAGGAAGAGTAAGAATTTGGGAGGAGAAACTCCAATTGGGATCAACACGTGGGCAACAGCATGGCTTCTCGCCAACATGAGAACTCAAAAGAGAAAGCAGGCGTTCTAATGAGGGCACTGAACTGTTGGGATGTAAATTTTTACTTCCCTGCAATAGCTTGAATGTGAATTAGTTCTCTGAGAACACCTACAGAGGATAAGCCTGAAAAAACAGAATAACTACGGAAAAATCCACTTGCAACTGAAGCCACAAAATGACAGCAAGAAAAAGGAACCATGTGTACCTTCCCAGTTAAAGTGATATCCCTAATCAGGGCATAGGCTTTTCTTTCAAGAAAGTAGCCAACAGTTTTGCAAACCCATGGAAGTTCAGGTTGCAGTAATAAAACAAGTGTGTCTAATAATAGAGTTGCAGGTGAGTTAGAATTCCCAGGTGGAGAAAAAAGTTGATCCCTCACTTGGTTTCTATCAAAAAAAACCAAATAAGAATAGTTTGGAAAAAAACAGGCAACAGTTTATCATATAAAAATGAGGTTATTTCTAATTTATCATCTCAAGGTGAAAATTATGTCAACTATCTACCTAACGAAAATATGAGAAATAGCTCATTTACATTTTTTTTAAACGATCTCCAACATAATCAACAATGATAAATGAAACATAAATTATTCGATTCATAATATTAAAAATGAATAAAAAATTATAAGAAATACTGAAAAGGAAAAACGTATTACCTTTCGTGATGTACAGTCTGAATGCAAGCATATGCAAATTTCTTAACTCTGTAATCCACTAAGGCCTTGTTTAATATATAATCCTTGCCAGCAAAAACGCTCAACATATCCCCTATATGTGAGGTAAGTAACAGGTTAAAAAAATACTAGATGATAATATAGAAGTAATTTAAGTTTAACAATTACCACTCTGAGAACGAAGACCAGAAAAAGCACAAGGGCTCATAAAAATGGCAAAAGGGCATTAAGTGTTTGTGAAAGCAATCAATATTTTAAGAAATTGTTATGACTCATTCGTCAATATACAATAATTTCCCAAGAAAATAACTCTTAATAAAGCTTGAGTATCCCTAATAACGTGCCCAAACATTTTCTTTAGCAAAAATATATAGCCCAAAATACGTTTTGAGTCATTTGACAAGCAAAATTAACTTTAAGAAAATAAAATAGATGAAGAAAGGAGGGATTATGGTACAAAAATATGCTGTGAAGACGACGGTAAAAGGTTACTGAAAAGGGTACTAGCCCATTATCTTTAAAGAATTCTAAGATATATTTTTTTTTTTTGAAAAGAACACAAACTTCTCATTAAGATAATGAAAAGAGATACAGAGAGATAACAAACCCCGAAGGGAAAATAAGGCTACAATTTAAACTGAAATAAAAACCAGAAAGGCTACGCAGAGCCTGAAAGAAACTAAACTGAGAATTAGAGATGTGAATACAAATTATGAATCAAAACTGAAACAGGAGAGTCCCGAAAAGCAGAAGACGAAGAACACCAAAAGAGCGCATTAAGCAGGGCCCGCTCAAACTTGAGTTCCCAGAAACTTGAACTGTTTGCGAAGATGCGTTGATTTCGTTCCCACCAAAGCTCATAAAGAATTGATTTTGAGATGTTGACCCACAAAATTCTGGCCTTTTTAGAGATATATGATTCCTTTCCTCCATATGGAATGAAAAATTATAAACATACAAATATCTGAAAAGGGTACTAACCCATAACCTTGATGTTATAGCATGTATTAACTATTTTTTCTTATTATTTTCCCCCTACTGATTGATTGCCTATGTAGTTACATATCCTCCACTATTTCCTTTTCTCTTTCTTTCAATCCCCTTAACTTTATTCTATGTAACTCTTTCATATATCAATTAAACAGTTCGTTTCTCATCAAAAAAATAATAATAATAACATTGAGAAAAGCACTCATAAGAATGGAGCTAATCTAGACTTAAGTACAAATGGTCTATGAGAGAAAAAAAACAGATAACTGGCTGGTTCTCAGAGAAGGAAATACTTGCATATTTACCATTGTCTGGAACAAATTTCTGAAGTAAGCAACATGCCTCTACAAGAACCGAAACATCACCAGCGTGTTTCGTATTATAGAAAAAGAGTAGCTGGTGGAAAAACTCTGAATCAGGACCAAAACAATGCCTGAGTTGAAGTGACAATTTGGGATTAAAAAACTCAATGATCAAATTAAAAATTCATATCTACAATGGCTATTATTAACTGAACAACTAATGTCAAGAAAACTAGAGGAACTCAATTCAAATAGGAGGCAGCAGATAAAAGGAAAAGGATTGTTGTTGTTAAACAGTAATTAGATACAGATCATGATTTCTACCTGTCAACTTTCTCACAACGCTTTCCATAAGTAACATGAAATTGCTCTCGAACCCTGCAACGTTCAGTTTCAGAGACCTTTCTCCCTCTGAAGCATTTCTGCAGAAATAAACTAGTCAAATTAAAGATTAGCAGATAAAGTCCATAAAACTACTTCCAAAGGTATAACGTAAATAATTAGCCATAACCATATCTAACATGAAAGGAAGAAAGGAAAACCCAGTTTGAAGAGAAGTACACCATTCGCTCTTTATCTAAATATCCATGAATGTTGATAGATGCTGAACACTCTCTTCTCTACTTAAACAATAGGTAGTAACAACAGGCTAGATCACTGCCTTTCCACATCCACTGAAACTAAAACCTTAAGACCTTTACCAAAATAGATAAGGTTGGTTCATTGCCAGAGTATAATAGAGGAAAAGGGTTCCATTCCACATTTTATTTCCTCCTGGAGGGAAAGGGAAAGATGAAGTGGAAGTCCTAGTTTCATGACTACAAATATCCATGAATGTTGATAGATGCTGAACACTCTCTTCTCTACTTAAACAATAGGTAGTAACAACAGGCTAGATC